>CAUYON010135282.1:0-49681 GCA_963573935.1 Arctocebus calabarensis | reverse complement strand
TAGCAGATATATACTTTTTCTTTTTTTTGAGACAGAGCCTCAAGCTGTCACCCTGGATAGAGTGCTGTGGCATCACAGCTCACAGCAATCTCCAATTCCTGGGCTCAAGCGAGTCTCTTGCCTCCGCCTCCCAAGTAGCTGGGACTATAGGCGCCCGCCACAACGTCTGGCCATTTTGTTGTTGTTGTTGTTGTAGCCGTCATTGTTGTTTGGTGGGCCCGGGCTGGATTCGAACCCACCAGCTCAGGTGTACGTGGCTGGCACCTTAGCCCATTGAGCCACAGGCGCCGAACCAGGTAGCAGGTATATTTAGCAGGATGTTTTGGGCCAAGCCTGGACAGAGCCAGCCATATTGGTGGACTCCTTTATTCTTGAAGCTGACCCAGATCCATCTAAACTCAACCTTTCTTTAGTTTCTGTAAAGACATTACCTTTTTTTCTTAGGGTCTTCCAAGGTTATAGTGAAGGCAGAGTTTACCAGTAAGGCTGAGTGGCTAATCATCATATTCTGTTTCTCACCTTAAGAGATTTCTTGCTAACTGCTCCAAACACTCTCCTCCCTGGTCCATGTGCACTTTCTGCTTAAATCTCTTTCCTAATCAAGACACCCAACCTTTTCCTTAATTGCCACTCTTTAGAAGAAGACAGGCTGGGACAGTCTAATAGCAATTCTCATACTTTGGGGGTCATATTGAATGGCTTATTAAAGACACAGATTCACTGGCCATGCCCTCAAAGATTCTAATTTCTCTGGTCTAGAGAGATCCCAGGGATACAGATCCAGAGTTTGAAAGCCACACTTAGGGAACTCGCCAAAGAGAATTTGCTTTGCTCTTTCAGTCTACTAATGTGTGGTGGGTACCACTTTACTCCAGCCATCCAGGATTCCCGCTTGGACATTGTCTTTCTTGAAGTCTGAACCTGAGGGTCTGTACCCCATACCGGAGAGACACAAAGCCATAGTCTAGGTGGGGAGGAGGTTTGCTTAATGGTTGCTTTCTTGGTCAGCAGCTTCAGGGTCTCCATTGTGGCCTCTGAAGAGATCTTTTACTGGAGTGTCTTCCATCAGTACTCTACTTCTGCACATTCTAGTCCTGCCTCAAGGTCCAGTATGAATCTGAAGTTGTGGTGAACTATTCTCACAGCTTCTCTCTAAATGATAATGGGGTTTTTGGTTTTTCTTTTGCCTTGTTTGGCTTTCTGATTAGCTTCCACTGGGCTGATTGACTTATTTCTGAAATTTTGTTGTAAGTATCATGGAGGGTATGGAATCCACATTGTTCTGGGCATACAGATACCTTTTTTTTTTTTTTTTGAGACACTGTGTTGCCCTCGGTAGAGTGGGCGTCACAGCTCACAGCAACCTCAAACTCTTCGGCTTAAGCGATTCTCTTGCCTCAGCCTCCCAAGTAGCTGGGACTATAGGCGCCTGCCACAACGCCTGGCTATTTTATTTTTTTGTTGTTGTTGTAGTTGTTATTGTTGTTTGGCAGGCCCAGGCTGGACTCAGTCCTGCCAGCCTTGGTGTATGTGGTTGGAACCCTAGCCACTGAGCTATAGGCGCCAGGCTGCATACAGATATCTTACTGATGATGAATAGCTTGGTTTATCATGTTGTTTCTGGGGTGGAGAGGCCTCTATTTGATCCCTGCATAGATCTCAAAACCATGGCCACCAGGGTCTATAACTGGCTTGATCTCCACAGCGTCTCAGAAGTACCATCCAATGGTACCCCCCAGGGGAACCCCATGTAAGTCCAGGCCCTAGCTGAAGCTGGAGGTTTTAGCCAGAAATAGACCAGTATCAGGAAGGGAGCTGGTCTGACAACTTTCCCACTGCTTCAGTGGGTGGCAGAGGCTGCTGGCTGTGACAGAGTTAGCTGGGCACCAGCTGTGACAGATTACTCAGTAGCCTAGTTGAGGATGTGTGTATCAGTTTGTGTGTGAGAGAAAGATTCTTACTTCAAATGGTATTCTTCTTGTGTCTCTTGAAGATGTATTTTTCCCCCTTAAGTGTTTCTTTTTTCTTTCCTTTTTTTTTTTTTTAAACATAATAGTCAATGTTCAAGATTGTGTAGAAAAAAAAAAAATTCAGGACATAATCCAAGAACCCAGTATTCAAAAGGGCCTGGGCACCCTCTCAGCATTTTGTAAATGGCTCTTTCTAGCCTGGATTTCTTCTGTGGTGGTATGCCAGATCCGTCGACAAGATCTGGCATACCACCACAGATGAGACCTAATCTTTGCTCTCGTTCTAAAGTAACTTCTTAATTCATTCTAGTCTTTTTCAATTTTCATGGCTTATTGCATTTGGGGTAAAGTGAGAACATGGAATCAATACAGTATAGCCACAGGCTCCAAAATGGTTAGAGTCGCAAAATTCTTTCTGGACGGTCGCATCTGGCCCACAGAGATCTTGCAGCAGCTTCTTGGTGTCAGGGCCCTAAGTCCAGGTGTCCCACATCAGAATTTGATTTTCTTCTCCTGCCCCCACATTGCCATTCCTGAGATCCTGGCTCCCTCTTCTCTTCCCTCAGCCAAACTGAGGGGTGGCCTAGAGAGAGCAAAGGGCTTCTCGGGGCTGAAGTGGATGGACCTATTTAAGTTGGAGGAGACTGATGAGGGAAGGGGTGTTATGCATATTGCATTTTAAAATGGATTGGGAATAACACTGGCTGTGAAAACATTCAAACATCAAAAATCCGCAAAATCAACACTCCTTCTTCCTGGTAAACATGAAAGGCTCGGCAGCTGCCCCTCCCTCAGACGTGTTCGGCCAACTGCTATTCAGGACACTGTGCCTCCCTGGCAGCTTACGGGTGCTGACTGAAGCCAGGATTGGCATGCCAGCTCTTTGCTGGGTGGAACAGGCATTTCAATGCTCTCAGTCGCTGGACCATTCAGAGTACAGCTGAACTCAGCTGTGCTGTGTACCCCTCCACCCTTGTGTGGACCCTTTGATGCAGTCCCCAGGCAGGTTTCACTGAGTCAAGACCCATAGCAGCCAGGAGAGCTGACTGTTAGTGGAATCTCTTTGTCACCCCATAAGCTTGGTTAAACAAGAGAATTATTTATTTCAGACAATCAGCCCATATGCAGGTTTGAAGCAAGTTTAGAAGAAACATTTGCCTCTATATAAAAACATGTCTTGGTGGCTGTAGCTCGGTTGTTAAGGTGCTGGCCACATACACTGAGGCTAGTGGGTTAGAACTCAGCCTGGGTCTGCTAAAACAATAATGACAACTGCAACAAAAAAATAGCCGGGCATTGTGGTGGGCACTTGTTGTCCCAGTTACTTGGGAGGCTGAGGCAAGAGAATTGCTTAAGCCCAAGAATTTGAGGTTGCTGTGAGCTATGACACCAGGGCACTCTACGTAGGGTGACAGCTTGAGGCTCAGTCTCAAAAAAAACCCCAACGCCCCCACCAAAACCAAACTTGTCTCATCTTGCTGCTCTTCAATGAGAACTGGTCACACCTGCCCCCTCCCCCCCATTCCCCAGTTGTCTTCATCATTTGTAGAAAACTTACTATTTGGAAATCTACTGGTATGTTTCTCAGAACTGGAGCTTTTGCCTGAGTTTCTCAAGGAAATAGAGAAAGCTGAATTGCCTCTTTTATGATCTCATTCTTCCTTTTATCTCATATGTCTTTATAAAGTGACTGCTTGGAAATACTTCCCAAGAAGAACACAGCAGTGTACTCCAGTGTGAGTTCCTAGAGCGCGAGGTGCATCTGAGAAATCGGATTGTGTGTTTGACATGGACTCAGGGATATGCCACAGGTACAGCGCTGTGTATGCTGGCTTCAGTGGAGTATCTAACCAGAAGGTCCTGTAGGAAGGAGCCTGTGGCTGAAGTGGGACGCAGGGGCTGGATAGTAAGGCTACAGGTAGATGCTCTGTTGGCTGAATTATTAGATCAGATTCGTATCCTTAGTCCTGGAGGCCACTTATGGCAGACTGGTCTTGGCCTGTCCAGGTCAATATTTGTGATCAGACACTCTGGAGCTCTGGAGGACAGTGGAGAAGTGGGCAGATCTCTGAGCTGGGAGAGACAGAGAGCTTACACTTCAAAGAGTCATCTGGACCTAAAAAGCTCTTATAAGATGTGTCTAGGTTAAAAAAAAAATCCTATATGTGTTGGATGAGGGTGACCTGATTTTAAAAGACACTCACATGAAAAAAAGACTTAGGTGTTTTGGATGACAGAAAAAGAGCCAGGGCCTTCTCAGAGAGCTGGAGGTATAGGTTCTTTAGCTGGATGGTCTGGGCTTATTAATCCCCCCTACATGGAGTGATGCTGGGCTGGTGCCCTAGGAGCAAAGTAAATTGGCTTTGACAGTAGCCTTCCTCCTGGTCTCTCCTCTAGAAAAACACCCCCTCCCCACTGTAAAGCCTCTTCCGTGTCTACAGTGGCTTCTCAGGGTAGAGGGTAGGGGACAGAAGACAAAGTCAGTCATTCTGAGAGTTTCCTACTTAGGCCCAAGGACCACAGTAGTTTCCTTTGATGTTTACAAACAAAAACAAAAACAAACAAAAAACAAAGCAGCAGCATGGATTTTAGAAAATGGATAAGTGGAAATGCTTTCCACTTGAGTTTTAGACTTAAGGGCAAGAAATATCCAATTCTATTCTATAGATGTAAAATAGTAAGAACAGGATCCTAATTCCTCATTGCATTGGGTTAAGGGTATCAGAGAAAAGGTGTGAGAGAGGGAAATAAAATAGGAAACTGCAGTGCAGAAGAAATCCAGTGACAGGTAGGGTGGGAGGAGGAGAAAACAGAGAGGCTTGCATAGAAAGAGACAAACGGGTGTGAGACTGCTTGTGAGCAGAAAGTTAGTTAGAAAACAGCATAATACTAGGTGGATCCAGTTTTCAGTAAAGGCCTCCTTCCCATTGATATGATTTATTTCTAGGAATTCTGAAAAACCACTTTCCAAAAATGTTTTGTTTTAGTTTTATAAATGCATCATGTAGTCAAAGTGTGACAACTTGACATGCCTGTTCTTATAGAATGAAAACTTGATAATGACTGATGGTACTATAGTTTCTTCAATATTCTTCAAAATAGAATCTATCTTTCCCCTCAAAACAAAATTCATTGTCATTGAATGAGTCAAAAGAGTTAAAGAAAATTGTTTATATTGTTGTATTAATATATGTACACACATACTTAGAAAAGAAATTCCTCAGATCGTCCAGTGGTTTTTTCTGAGTGGTGATTCTATGAATATTTTCCTCTTTTTTTTTGGAGGGGCAGTTATTTTCTAAGTGTTTTTAAAACAATGAACAATATTAATTTAATCAAGAAAAGAGTTATTAAAATATAATACAATAGTTGAAAAAATATGGAGAAATAATTTTTAAATTTGGTCTTATCCTTTACCTAAAGTATTTTTTTTTTATGTAGTTTGGAAATAACATTCAAGGTATCATAGCTCTTTTTCTTCCTTTTTTACTTGTTTTTAAAATTTGTAGTTTTTTTTCAAAGTTACTCACACACATGTTTTCAAGAATCAAATCCTTCTCTAGGACCACAATCTTCCTTTCACCTCTAGCCCCTTATCTCCTTGGTGGCAACCACTTCAAAGTCCTAGCTTATTCTTTTGGTATTTACTTCCACATTTTTAAGTAACTTGCATATTTTGCTACTCTTTGGACTTCATCTATTGACTTCTCACCATGTAGGATGAGGACTTGGCTCTTTTCCTCTCCCTCTGTGTGTACCACCCCCATTTGTTTTGGGAGGAAGACAAATCCTATCTTCTCTGAAAGCAGTGGGTGTCGTGCCTTATCTGAGAGGGACAGGTTTCCTTATGTGGAGTAACACACACATCCTTTGGCCTTTTGTGATGTTGCCAAGAAGACTTTTATAGTCTGATTCAAATCTCTAAGTTATAGATTCAAATTGGGTCAAGCATTGCTACCTGTTCCATATACCAGACATAACCAAGGAGCCCGTTGGAATCTGGATTGAATTTAAGGCATGTTCTAGAGGTTGTTTTTTGGATCAAATTACTATCCTTTGCTTTTATTATCAAAATAGAGTGTAGAGAAAATATACCCACTAGTTAATTGTTTGCTGGACTCTGGTTAACTTGGGGCAGTGGGGAGTCCTAGAAGGCACCTTCATTGAGTTCTCAGTTCTAAGAAACTCAAGAAGACCTTTATATTAGACTGTGATATGCAAGGTTTGTGGGACAGTGGTGGAGATGCCTGTGTTCAAGAACCCAGATGGATTTTTGTGACATATTAAAAGTGCTACCTTTTCCAGAAGGGCTGCTACAATCAAATCTCAGGGGTATGGCATGTGAACTGTTATCTGAGTGTTGGCAGTTTCATTTTGTTCCCTGAGCCTCCCCTATCCCCTTCAAATTCTTTGTCCAATTCCAGAGACCATTCCTCTGGGCTTATCCTGTTTCCTCTAGGCTTGTGAATGATGCCCACCGCCTGCCCTTTGCCTCTTCATTTATGACCCTTTGGGATACGGAGAAGACTTCACTAGGACTTCTATCAGGGATGTTAGATCTTTCACACCCATGAAGAATGAGAGAAGGCAACAGGGCAATGCCCTGATGGCTTCTATTGTAAGAAACATGAAGACTCTGCATCTTAAAGTTGTGAGGGCACTTGGAAGCCACATTGGATTTTTTTTTTTTTTTTTTGAGACAGAATCTTACTCTGTTGCCCTTGGTAGAGTGCTATGGCATCATAGCTTACATCAACCTCAAACTCTTAGGCTTAAGCGGTTCTCTTGCCTCAGCCTCCCAAGTGGCTGGGACTACAGGTGCCCGTCATAACACCTGGTTATTTTTTTGTTGCCATTGTCAATGTTGTTTAGTAGGCCTGGGCCAGGTTTGAACCCGCCAGCCCTGGTGTATGTGGTTGGCATCCTAACCACTGAGCTAGGGGCCCCGAGCTGGAAGCCACATAGTTTTTCAACTCTCCTTGCATACTTCTGCCAGTGATGAGCTCACTCTCGCAGGCAGCCACTCTTTCAGGTGTTCGATGGCTCTTCTTGTTAGAAAGTTCTTTCCTGCAAAGTGGACATTCTTGTATGGGACTTTCATGTACTTTATAGGATGATGGCATCCTTATAGGTTCAGTTTGTCCAACTAGGAAGCAAATTACTCTTCCCGTCACTATGGCAGATGTGGCATAAAATGAAGAAATAGATGTACTTTGGAAAAAGTGACAGGCACTATACAAATGCAAGAAACATTAGTATCAACTGTTAAGGCTGAGAATGACGAATCTGACTTCAACATTAAGCATTGTGTGCCCCATTAGTCTAATTTAAAGTTTCAGCAGTGTTTACTCCATGATGTACCCCATTAGTTGACAACACCAAAATGACAGTTTTTAGGGAACAGTTTCCTGGAGCTTTAGTCCATGTTGAAAAAATACCATATTCAGCCTTTATACCACAAAAGTGTCACATGTTTATATACAAGAATAGTTGTTATGGCCAGACATGGTGGCTCACACCTGTAATCCTAATACTTTGAGAGGCTGAGGTGGGTGGATCTCTTGAGCTCAGGAGTTCAAGACCAGCCTGAGTGAGAGAGCAAGTCCCCAGCTACTTGGGAGGCTGAGGCAGGACGATCACTCGAACCCTGGAGTTTGAGGTGGCTATGAGCTAGGCTGACACCATGGCACTCTAGTCTGGACAACAGAGTGAGACTCTGTCTCAAAAAGAAAAGAAAAGAAAAGAAAAATTGTTCCTTAAGTTAGAGAAGCTGGAAAAAAAGTAGTGTGGGCCACCTACCAACCATTTTGTCTTAGACGCCCTTTAATTTCTCTGTGTCCCACTTTGTTTTTCACATATTTCCCAGTATGTCATTGTGTGTGTGTGTTTAGTTTTAACATTCTGGGGGTTTTTTAGAGGAAAAATAATTGAATAAGAGTGATATTATGGTAACTTTGAAAATGGAATTCTGAAACTGAAGATGAAATTACTTATACTTTTTGGTAATTGAGGTCCTCTAGCAGAGAGGAGGTCATATTCCATGCAAGGAAAGAGCAGGCTCTTTTTGATGAAGGGATAGCGTAGTTGCTAAGAGCAGGCTTTCAGGGTGATGGCAGCTCTGTGATCCCACGGCCTCCCTGTTCCTCACTTCTCCAAGTCCTAACCCACCTGGTCTAGATTTGATCAGAAAAGAGGATCAATTTTGTAAATACCAGTAATTATTAAGGTATTTTAAAATATACCTTAACTTATTGTTGATTATAGTCACTTTGTTGTCCTATCTTCTGTGTATTGGAGTCTTGATAAATATGAGTCTACCATGTAATAATATGTTCTCCCACCTGTCCTAGCATTTCTCTTCTATCTTTGCCCTAAAATACTTTGACTTTGTCTGGAAATGTCACTTGCGTGCAGTTTGTTGAAACTAGTCAACAAATTATTCTTCCCATGGTTCTGGCATAAAAGGTATTAAAAATGGTTTTATGACTCAGTTGTTAGGAGTTGGTAAAAACTCATGTTTGCGAAGCACTGAGTGTGTTGCCAGAGAGGTTCAGTTTTGTTTTTCTTTTTCTTTGATTGATTTATTTGAGTCTGATAGAATGGTATCAGTGACATGAGGAATAATTACAGTATCTTTTGAAATTCTATCCTGAGTCCCACCAGGAACCAACCCACATTCACGCCAAGGAACACATCATAAGTTTTGGGTTTTTTAACTGCTTGTTTGAAATGCTAGACTTTTCGATACTTAAAGAGCATTGTTTTAGTGGGTGAGTTCTTTTTTGATCTTCTAAGTTTCAATTTCTTAGTTCAGTGGCAGCCAAAGCAACCCTATATTGTGAGGGTTTAAGAGGCCTCTGAGAGACAAGACCAACACACATGTATGTGTGTGTGTGCACATGTGTCCATGTACATGTATATGTGTGTGCATGTGTGCGCATGTACTATGTGCATGTACGTGCCTGTGAAGACACATACACTCACATTTGCACTGTCTTTGCTTTGCCTACCAGTTTTAAACTTTTCCTGACTCTTATTGCTTTTGCTGACTCTTCAGAAGTACTTGCCATCTTGGGAAATTTAGTATGATTTTAAGTCTTTAAATAAAAATAATTTGGCTTAAAACAAGCAAAAAGATTGGCAGCCATAAATCAAAAAATTAACATTTTTGATTTTTAGATGGATTATTATGTTTCCTTTGAGTCTCCTTCCTCTCCAAAAGCTTTTGGTGGTAAACATATATTACTTTTTTAGAAATTTAAAAACAAGTCTTTGGAGTACATAAGAGTTGTACATCTTTGTAGGGTCCATGTGATTGATACAGACACACGACGTACAATTGATCACATCAGTGTAATCAAATCACTTCAGATATTTATCATTTCTTTTGTGTTAGGAACAATCTATTTCCACTCTTTTAGTTATTTTAAAATATACCTTAACTTATTGTTGATTATAGTCACTTTGCTGTCCTATCAAATATTGTTCTAACTAACTCTATTTTTGTACCCATTAACCATCCCCATTTTATCCACCCCTCCCTGCTACCCTTCTTATCCTCTGGCAACCATCATTCTATTCTCTTTCTCACGAGATCAATTCTTTCAATATCTAAAACAACTCATATGATTGAGAACATGTGAAATTTGTCTTTCTGTGCTTGGCTTGTTTCACTTAACATGATGTTTCCCAGTTCCATCCACATCATTGCAAATGATAGGATTTTATTCTTTCTTGTGGCTATATAATATTCCTTTGGGCATGAGTACCACAATTTCTTTTATTTACATTTATCTGCTGATAGACACTTAGGTTGATTCTAAATCTTTCTTTTCTTTTCTTTCTTTCTTTTCTTTTATTGAGACAAAGTCTCACTCTTTTGCTCTGGGTAGTATGGCCTGGTGTGGTAGGTCATAGCAACCTAAAACCCTTGGGCTTAAGGAATCCTTTTGCCTCCCAAGTAGCTGGGACTGTGAGTGCCAGCCATAATGTCTGGCAAATTTTTGCATTTTTAGTAGAGATGGGCTCTCACTCTTGCTCAGGCTGCTCTCAGACTCCTGAACTCAATCAATCCCCCTGCCGCGGCCTCCCAGAGTGCTAGGATTACAGGCATGAGCTGCTCTGCCCAGCCCGATTCTAAATCTTTACTATTGTGAATAGTGCTGCGATAAACATGGGAGTGCAGATATTTTTTTTGATATACTGATTCCCTCTCTTTTGGATCTATACCCAGCAGTGAGGTTGCTTAGTCATATGGTAACTCTATTATATTTTTAGCTTTCTGAGGAACATGTATTACTTTTGTATTATAGAAAAATATTTGGGGCGGTGCCTGTGGCTCATTGAGTAGGGCGCCAGCACCATATACCGAAGGTGGCGGGTTCAAACCCAGCCTCAGCCAAACTGCAAAACAGAAAAATAGCTGGGCGTTGTGGCAGGCTCCCGTGGTCCCAGCAACTCGGGAGGCTGAGGCAAGAGAATCATCTAAGCCCTGGAGTTGGAGGTTGCGGTGATCTATGTGACGCCATGGTACTCCCAAGGGCGATAAAGTGAGGCTGTCTCTACAAAAAAATAAAAAGAAAAGAAAAATATTTGTAAAGAAGCATGGTTGCTTTCAAATTCATTCTCAGCCTGATAATGGGATATCAAGGTAGATAATGCCGGATGGATAACAGATTGCAGTTCAGGGACTTAGGGAGCCAGGGCTACCATGGGAACTGTTGTTCCCAGTCTTTTTGCCAAAGATGCCCTTTTCTTTTATATTCATTTATTTTTCTTCTAACTGTCCCTTTCTTTGAAAGATTTCATCTAATCCAACACTGTTTATTAATCATGTATTCTTTATTTATTAATCAAAGGTAAATAAACTTAACTAGTTTATAAACTTAAATAAACTTAACTAGTAGAGTTATCTGGGTTACTTCATGGGGTTGATGTTGTTTTAGCTGAAAGTGAAGACGTGTAGTGTTTGGATGGCCCTTCTGCCAGGCACTCATCTGCATCCTCCGCCTGCGTTTCTACCTGAGAGGAACTTGAAGGGCTAAGGACTCAAGGTTGAGGCTGTGCAGTTATAGTTCTTCTGTATTCTAGACCCAGGACCCTGAATTCTCTCTGATGCTAGTATGTCTCCCCACAAACTACCTTGATTTTGCTATTGATGGAACTTTTAAATAACCTAAAACCAGTAATACAGTGAGTCTTTGTTACTGTGTAACCTTTGTCTACCTCATCCTTCATCACCTTCATCACATCATCATCATCATAATAATAGTTGGCATTAATTGACTGAGCATGTATCATGTACCAGATACTGTGTTAAATGTCTACACAGATTATCTCATTTCATTCTTACATCTCCTCTGTGAAGCAAAGACTGTTAATAGCCCACCATTTTATTGGGGAAATTGAACCTCAGAGGGGTTGAATCATTTGTCCAAGGTCACTAGGCCAGGAAGCAGCACAGCCAGGATTTAAGCTGTTTCCTATTTCTTACCTTTTCCTTTTAATTCTTCTCCTTCTTAACTGACTCTTCCCTGACTAGGACCTGAGCTTTGGATCATATTCCTATCCCGCCCACCACCTTCCTATGTATCTGTCATATTAAGTACCACGCGCTAACCAATTTTGCCACTGGAGCTCTCTTCCTATGTATCTGGAATTAGTCCACTCTGTTGTCACAGTTCTTCTGAAGGAGGTGTGGACAAGGCAACTGACACCCGGAGTGGAGGGACTGGGCCATGGTGCCCTCCACCCTCATCCTGCCGGCCCAGGCAGACCTGGGTTTATTCCCAACTGTGTGGAGTTGCGATTTGATTCTCTCTTTTCTAATTTCCCACTTTTAGATTGGAACCTTAGGGGTCCTGAAGGTGTTTCCCAGACGCAGAAATGGTCTGTTGCCTCCAGTGCAGTTCAAGTCCTTTTTCTTCTGCCCTTGAGGAGTAGAAGGCCTAGAAAGCCTCAAATCCCTTTCCTCTGGAGAGGTAAGAAAGATAGAGGAGGTATTTCTCTTCCTTGATAACCTCAGTTTTATTCCAAGGGTGGCATGAGGAACAGGGATTCTTTTTTTTGAGAATCTGAGAAAAACTTTGGCTACTTTGTCCAGAAAAGTTGTAGTGATAATGACTAACATTTATGTTGTGGCCACTGTGCCAAGCATGTACATCTATTACCTCTTTTAACCCTCATCGTAACCCTACAAGGTGTGGATACTATTGTTATCTTTATTCTACAGATGAGAAAACTGATTCATTAAGATGTTAAAAGATTGTGCATTGATATGCAGACCCATATACATGGGAACTTTGCATATAATTTTAGTTGGACCCCAAGTTAGGGTCCTCAGCTGTAGAGTATGAGCTACCACTTGCATTGCTTAAAAACAGGAAATTGTACAGAGGACAGGATAGCATGTGGGTACCAAATTCCATGACTGGTGACTAACCTGCTTGCTGAGCAGGTGGAGGAAGGAAAGGCTCCTCCTGGCTCCCTTTTTGGAGTCTTCTCCAATCCTTTTAGGCCAGTTAAGTGAGTCTGTGTGGGGGCTCTAATTATCCATGGTTGTAGGCATCTCACGCAGTTATCTAATTGGCCTTTAATGTTAGCGGGGGAGTCAGACAATCTGGGCTTCTCTCTTGCTTTTGCTACTGCACCACACTGTGTGACTCAGGGAGTCACTGAGACTCTGTGAGCCTGTCTTACATCTGCAAAACAGGGAGAATAAACTCTGACCTTCGTCAGGGTGGGGAGGGTCCCACCAATGTGGCAGGAAGTCACTGCCCTTAATTTGTCTTCAGTGTAGCCCTTAAGTAAACAGCCTCCTCAAAGTATGGAGCACCAATCTTTCTGTTATTAAGATTAAAGGTCTGAGAAACTGACCTGTGACTGCTGATCACACTTGTCAACTGCTCTCTTATAACTACAATCAGTGATCAATAAATAAGATTTGGAATAGTTTGTGCTCCTGTCTGTCCTTCTCCTACCCATTTGTGCATGACTCCCATGGCAGGTATCTTTAAAATCAGAGTGCCAAGACGGAACTTGGATGGTCTATGGCCAGCTTTCTGATTTTACAGAAATGGAAATAGGCTCTGAGCAGTGCAGGGACTTGGCCAAGGCCACACTGTTAATCCGTGGCAGAGCCAAATTTAGGAGAGTATTTCTCCTGTGCCATGTGGCTGTCCTTTATCTTTCTTTTTAGTCCCTTCCACAAACCAGACACAACTGAACTCTTAAATCAGTGTTTACTCTGCCTGGCTCTCATCCCTTCTGCTTGCTTCCTTGAAAATAGATGCTGGGTCATTGTCATCCTAGTTTCTCTGTTTTCTTCCTCACTGCCTCCTAAACTGCCTCAGAGTATGTGAATGAAGGAATGAACCATTTGCATAAGTAGAATCTCTCAGAAGTTCTTCACGGTGGGAAGCCTACAGTGCCCACATTCAGATCATCTCTGTATTCTCTAAGCACCGTGATGAGTCTCTGCTGTGGACAGGGACCTGGACAGTACCCCTCCCCTCCACAGACTGCTCTATCTGGTTAACGTAGAGATGGATATAGATAAGCAGTGTGTTTAGGGAAGCTTTTAGAAGCCAAAGTGGAATGGGTTATTGATGGCTGTGCTGGGAGTCTCTCTCCAGCAGAGGTAGAACTTGGATATAAAGCACATCTCTTCTGAAGCTGAACCTAGCTGACCTAAGCACTGACATTTAGTACCAGTAGGCATCAGCTTATACCACCCACTCCCCCTTTCCCTGTTCCACTGCGAGTGTTCCTGGACCTTCTCCTTTTCTCTCTGCTAAAGAGAATTCTGTTGGCGATTACTCATCTTTCCCAGTAACTCTCCCTTCTAAGGAGAATTTTCTCTTGATTAGCTCAGTTCCTGGGTGTTTTTCATATAGAGTCAGGGCACTGAGGAGAAGCAGAAGAACCAGGTGGTGTGGGTGGTTAGAAAGAGAGAGAATGTGTGTGTGTGTTTGTGTGTGTGTGTATAAAGAGGTCCTGAACTTGTATCTGAAAAGGTCCCGTACTCATGGGAGAGGAGTGGAGGCTTGGAAAAGAGGAGAAAGAGAAAAGTGGTCATCAGCTGGGAGAGTAGGGAGATGAAACATAGAAGAGAGTTTTTAGAGGAGCAGCTGCTGTCTCTGTGTGGGATACCAAGTGATAAAGAAGGGGGAAGGATTTTAAAGATACTTTCTTTTTAGACTGAGTCCCATTCTGTTGCCCTGGCTAGAGTGCCGATGTGTCAGCCTAGGTCACAGGAACCTCAAATTCCTGGGTTCAAGCAATACTCCTGCCTCAGCCTCCTAAGTCCTGGGACTGTAGGCACCTGCCACCACCATACCTGGCTCATTTTTTTCTTTTCGTGTGTGTGGGGATCCTTACTGTCATTCAGGTTGGTCTTCAACTCCTGCACCCAAAGGATCCTCCTCCTGAGCCTCCCAGAGTGCTAGGATTACAGACATGAGCCACCACACCAGGCCTTCAATAATACTTTAATTTTTGTTATGTTTGGACTAGATTTCTTCCTTGTATGGCTACCAAGTAGAGAATGGGCTACTTGGAGACCAGGTGGTGTTCAGGTTACATGGGTGTGTTGTATCTGTGAGAAAAGGCTGGAGAGATGCCTTTGGAAGGTGGGTGATCGGGGAAAATGCTCTGTAGGGGAGCAGGGCTGATGTGCTGCAGTCAGCACACATTTTGTGTTACTACATTCTGTACGAACCCCTAATCATTTTCTCATGTTAAAAATAAATATGTCAGAGTTCTCAAATTCAGTGCTTATTTACTTCATACCCTATTTTCAAAATAATTTGAGGTAGGTTGGATTTACTGGGAATATTTAGCAATTCATTGAGACTATATTTTTTTCCATAAATAGAAAGAAAATTTACTTTAAGAAGGAAGAAAAGGTTGAATTTCTAGGCTACATTTTATTGACAGAAATACTACTGGGGAAGGGCATTTTAATTTTTATTCTCTAAGAAATTGCTCTGTTGTATTGGTTTGAGATGAAGGTGGTTTAGCCCAGAGAGGATTTTTAAACCAACGGAAGGAGCTGTGACTGTTTGGCTTAGATAAAGAGAGTGCTTTCTTCTGTTAGAGTGCCTCCTGGGGTCAAATCGATCTGTGCTCGCTGCCTGTCCAACATCTGATTTCAGTGAATTGACTTCTTTGAGTGGTTGAAGGCCCCAGAATAAACAGGCAGCTGGGATTTGCAGGTCTGTGCATGCAATTCCTTTCTGTTGGCTTCTGGAAGAGCAGAGCAGCGCTTCTACAGAACAGTGACATTCAGAAGACTGACCCAGAATGTTCAGGCAACAGTTGGTACAGTTAAGTACCAGACAAGGGCAGAAAAAGGACCTATTGCTCTGGGCCTTCTCATATGTTGCTGTTGGGAGTACTAAGCAGCACAGTCTTATTTATTTACTTTGTTTGTTTTTAGAGAGGTAGTATTGTATATGGTCCAGGCTGGGATGCAGTGGCTAGTCATAGGTGTGATCTTAGTACAGTATACTGGGCTTAAGCAATCTGTTCACCTTAGTGTCCCCAGTAGCTGGGACTATAGGCGTGTGCCAGTGCACCTGTGTCCAGCATAGTTCTTTTTAGCCCCTTGGCCAAGCTGTCAGGTGGCTTGAAGTTGTCCATATTTTGTGATCATCCTGGAGTGTCAACTGCTTTCTAATGTTGGAAACAATGCACGGGGCAGACCGTCATTTCCTACCTAGGTTTAAAAGATCTCAGGAAAGCAGCCCTTGCTGGGGAAAGGCTTATGACCAGTTCCAGGTCTTTCCTTAGGGCACAGCTGCCTATGTTCAGGCCTGACTGGGGGCCTGGGAAGTCCTGAGGCAGTCCTGCCAGTATTGGCCATAATTTCTCAGCCATGTCAGTGTTTTCAAAGTGACTTCTAGAAAGGGCATCAGAATGTGCCGAGGTGAGAAATGTGTAAAACTGGATCCATACCAGGTAGATAGAATCAGAATCTGGTGGGGAGAGGATATTGGGCTCCCCAGGTGACGACTCCTTTGTGCCTTGTAGATGTAGAAGCGCTGGAACTGGACGCGGTGGTTAGTAAATTTGACGCCTGCTGATCCTGGGCCCCAATTTTATGATGTTGGGGAAGGAAGAAGGACAGTCAGTGTGCAGGTTTTAGGTACCAGCTGTGAGCAATACATGGTAGCTCTCTTCTTTTATTTGCTCCGACCAGCAGCTCAGTGTGCTATGCAGGGGAGGAAACAGAACATCAGGGAGATCGAAACTTGCTTAGCATTACACATTTGGTAGATGGAGACCAGCCTGGCCAACCTTCTTCCCTTTTCCATTATGACTGTAATCCCCACACCAGAATGATGAATGCCTCCTAGAGCCAGCTATGCAATAGAAATATATGAGCTACATAAGTAATTTAAGATTTTCTAGTAGCCACATTAAAAACTTAAAAAGAAATAGATGGAATTAATTTTTAACATGTTTCCTTCAACCCAGTACATCCAAAGTATTATCATGTAAAAAAATCAAGGAGCTATTTTACATTCTTTTTCTAATTCCAAGTCCTCAAAATCCCATGTGTACTTTACCCTTACAGCACATCTCAAGTTATGCTAGCCATCTTTGGGGGGGGGTGTGGGGGGGTGTTCAGTGACCATCTGTGCCTAGAGGCCACTACCCAGGACAACCGGGGAGGCGTGTCCTGCCCACTATCAAGATAGCAAAGGATCACAGTTTTCTAGATCATTGACTTTCGGACACTACAGGATGGGTTCATGCTAGGCAGTCTGGGTGCACATCACCTGAAGAGAACGCTATTAAAATTCCTCAATCCGGCCCCAGGTGACCGTTCTGTGTCGTCTGGTTGGAAATGCACTAAAAGCATCCACTGGACAATTTCCTTGGGTTCTCTGTGACTATGCCCTGCTTTCTTTTCAGGGACAGTTGCATTCTAAGCACGTTCTCTGGGGGTTTGGGTGACGGGGAAGGGGGTGGGGGCTGTAGGAAGGGTTGGGAGTGCATACCCTCAGGGCTTTTCCCTACCCTGCTAAATAGAACTGCTGTTTTGGTGGAGAAAAAAAAACCTTGCTTGTATTACTGGATGTGATCCTGCATAAGGAGTGGAACTTCCTTTTCATGGCTAAAAGCAGGATCCTTAGGAAGGTGAGATGAAAGAACTAAAATATTTAGGGGAGAATGAGATATTGTGTCCTTAAGCTGTATTCTTTTGTAGTGGTTTGGATCTAAAATATATTTGCTGACTTAGAATAAGAAATTTGGTCCTAAAGAGTTATAACCAGGAGTCCAAAACCACAAATGCTTAGAGGTCAGGCAGGTAGTATGAAATGAAGGATGAGAAAACTGTTAGGAATGTTCTTCTCTCTCACAAAAATGTTGTGGTGTCCCTTTTTTCTGGAAACACTAGACTCTTGGTCTTTCATTTTCTGTTGTTGATAGAGAAATATTTCTTTTCTAACAGAAAACCAGCACATGCAACCAGGATAAATGGCAACTGACCCTGGACCCGGGTGTTAGGGAGATGAATCTGAGAGCTGATGGAGACTGGCTACTGCTTGGTACTATCCAGTTGCTATCCTTGAGGTCCAGTGTTACCAGGTCCTGTTATTTATAAGGAGAAGCCACGTTTAAAAATTGTAAAATCTTTGGCTCTATAAAAAAAAAAATTTTTTTTTTTTGAGACAGAGGCTCATTTTGTCACCCTCGGTAGAGTGCTGTAGCGTTACAGCTCACAGCAACCTCAAACTCTTAAGTTTAAGTGATTCTCTTGTCTCAGCTTCCCAAGGAGCTGGGACTACAGGCACCCACCACAATGCCCAGCTATTTTTTGTTGTAGTCGTCGTTGTTTGATAGGCCAAGGCTGAATTTGACCCTGCCAGCTCTGGTGGCTGGTGCCCTTGCTGCTGAGCTACAGGCTCCGAGCCTGGCTCTATAAATTTTTTAAATTTAAAAATAATTAAAGACTCAGGAAATTGCAAAAAAAGGTACAGAGGGGTCTAGTACGCCCTCCACCCTAGTTCCCCCAGGGCTAATATTTTATGTAACCATAGGACAGCCTCAAAACTAGGAAATTGACATTACTGCAGTCATTATTCAAATTCCACTGGTTTTTATGCACACTAATTTCTATGTGGGTGTGCATGAAGTCCTATGCAATTTTATCTTGTGCAGATTTGCATAATCACCACAATCAAGATAATCTTTGGCTTTAAAATTGTTTGTGTGAGTATATTTGAACTATGTTTAGGTCTAAAGAACAAGCCATAGGCTTGTTGAGCCTCCAGTTTTCAAGCTCTGTTCCAGTGTAGCATGTGTGCACGCTCTCCTGCTCTCTCTTTGTCAGATAAAATTCACATACCATGAAATGTACTGTTTTAACCATTTTCCAGTAGACAATTTCATTGGTTTTTTTTTTTTTTTTGAGACAGAGTATTACTTTGTCACCCTGGGTAGAGTGCTGTGATGCCATAGCTCACAGCAATCTCAAATTCTTGGGCTCAAGCGATTTTCTTGCCTTGGCCTCCCAAGTAGCTGGGACTACAGGTGCCCACCACAGCACCTGGCTATTTTTAGAGATAAAGTCTTGCTCTGGCTCAGTCTGGTCTTGAACCTGTGAGCTTAGCAATCCACTGCCTTGGCTTCCCCGAGTCCTAAGATTACAGGCATGAGCCACCATGCCAGACCCCAATTTAGTATTTTTTAAAGTCTTAAGAGACTTAGGGCCAGAGAAGAAACATGACATGATCATGATTATACTGGTAGTGAGCCCCATTCTGGACATGAACCCAGAATTAAGATTCTTTGTACCATACCTTTGTGCCTCTTACCATTCAGGCTTCAATTTTATAGTGATAATAATGATGATAAAACTACCACCCCAGGTTGACCATGGTGGCTCATTCCTGTAATCACAGCACATTGGGAGACTAAGGTAAGAGATCACTTGAGGCCAGGAGTTTGAGACCACCCTGGGCAACATAGTGAGACCTCAGCTCTGAAAAAAAAAAAAAAAAAAAGAATTAGAAGGTCGTGGTATGTGTCTGTAGTCCTAGCTACTCAGGAGGCTGAGGTGGAAGGATCCCTTGAACCCAGGAGTTCAGGGTTACAGTGGGCTATAATTGTGACAGAGTAAGACCTTGTCTCTGGAAGGATAAACTTCACTACAGTTATTTCTTTTCAGTTGGCTTTAATAAACATGCTTAACAAGAGACTATATTGTAACTTGTGCTGAGTGTTAAGCTTTGTCGAGGAGTCACTGTGGAAATGGGAATTGTAAAGGAGAAAACAAGCTGGTTCAGTTCAGCTCAGTGTACATTTGTTGAGTGCCCACTGTGTGTCAGCTTCAGGACTAATGGATGAGTTAGATTGGGCCCCCACCGTCAAGGGACAGTCAGATGGAGAAAACACAGGAGAGATAATTTCAAGATGATGAAGATAATATCATGATTGTAGGGCAGAGGGAAGGGTCCCCAGGTCCAGTCTGGGGATGGGGAGGCTCAAATGATGAAGGAGCAAATAGGTAATGAGGTTGTCAACAGATGTTTTGAGGGTAGGGCCTGAGGCTTAGTGAGTAGGATCCTGGCCCCATATACCGAGGGTGGTGGGTTCAAACTCAACCTGGGCCAAACTGCAACAAAAAATAGCCAGGCATTGTGGCGGGCACCTGTGGTCCCAGCTACTCGGGAAGCTGAGGCAAGAGAATTGCCTAAGCCCAAAAGCTGGAGGTTGCTGTGAGCTATAACACCGCAGCACTCTACCACGGGTGACAAAGTGAGAATCTATCTCTAAAAAAAAGAAAAGAAAGATGTTTTGAGCTGGAGAGGTCTGAGCAAAGTCTTAGACTTTAGGGATGATGGGTCCACAGAGCTAAGCTATGAGCTCATTAGTAGTGATGGAGGGTGAAGCAAAGTTTTGGAGATATAGTTCAAAGGGTAGGTTTCCTGAGACAACAGATTCCTGAGTGTCCTGAGGTCACAGGAGGTCACAGAAGCCCCTGTGAATGTCTGAAGTTTTTGAGGTGAGGATGGCTGAATGGAAGCAGAGTAGGAGAAGCCAAATGTGGGAACTGAATCTCCAGAGTGACGCCCAAGTCTGAACAGGTGGATAGGTGGTATACAATGGTGGGACCAGTATCTAAGTAGCAACAGGGTTTAAAAGAGTCAAGGGAGGCTCAGTGCCTGTGGCGCAACGGGCTAAGACGCCAGCCACGCACACCTGAGCTGGCTGGTTCGAATCCAGCCCGGGCCCGCCAAACAACAATGACGGCTGCAACCAAAAAATGGCCGGGCATTGTGGCAGGTGCCTATAATCCCAGCTACTTGGGAGGCAGAGGCAGGAGACCCGCTTGAGCCCAGGAACTGGAGGTTGCTGTGAGCTGTGACGCCATGGCACTCTATCCAGGGGGACAGCTTGAGGCTCTGTCTCAAAAAAAAAAAAAAAAGAGTCAAGGGAAATCAGATGACTCATTCCCTAGGGCATCTTCGGAGGTTGGTCGGTCCATGCTTGCTGTCCTGCTTCTACCTCCTCATTTACACTCCTCTTAGCATAGTTTCCTGAGCACCTGCTATGTACCAGGAACTGTTGGCGTGCTGGTGGTAAAGAAATGAACAAGTTGGGCAAGATTCCTGCCCCAGAGGGGACTATGGATAAGTAAGATAATTTCAGATTATGATGGATTCTGCTAAGAAAGTGACTTTTGGCTTGGCACCTGTGGCTCAACAGGCTAAGGCGCCAGCCACGTACACTTGAGCTGGCGGGTTCGAATCCAGCCCAGGCCCGCCAAACAACAATGACGGCTGCAACCAAAAAATGGCCAGGCACTGTGACAGGCGCCTGTAGTCCCAGCAACTTGGGAGGCAGAGGCAGGAGACTCGCTTAAGCCCAGGAGTTGGAGGTTGCTGTGAGCTGTGATGCCAGAGTAATCTATTCAGGGTGACAGCTTGAGGCTCTGTCTCAAAAAAGGAAAAAAAAAAAAGAAAGAAAGAAAGTGGCTTTTGCTGAGGGCTAGTAAGGTTAGGGGGTCAGAGCTGGCCTGAGTTAAGAGGTGATACTTGATCTGAGTTCTCAAAAGGTGAGAATGTCCTACCACTGCCAGACACAGAGAAAGAGCCTTGTAGGCAGAGAGAACTGCAAATGCAAAGAGCTTGGAGGAGGGAGCCTCCAGCTGTCTGCAGGGGGTGCTCTGGGCTTTGTCAAGATCTCTTCAGGGGGCCCCACATCAGAGCAGGTATCTGTGGAGACCTGGCCATGCACTGTCTTAGGAGCAGGGAGAGCCATGAGCTTTGGGAGGGTAAATGCATATCCTAGTGGAGGAAAAAATATGAAGTCACTGAGTCATTTGAAGTAGGTGTGTTGTTTTTTTTTTAAAGGGGGAGCTAAACTCATTTCGCTATTTTTTAACTAAGTTTGTTGTACTTTATGAGCTTTGTGTCATTCAGAGAACTTGGAAACTTCCCTTCTCCCTCCTACTGGATTTGTGGAGTAGGTGGGAGAGCTTTAAAAAACTCCCAAAGACCCACTTTCTTCTGCCAGTGGGTGGGGAAGGAGGACAGCTGGGCATGGGGACAGGGTTGAGAGCACTTGGGAATTGGGTGCCACCCCAGCATTGAGCACCTTTGAAACTTCAGCAAGGTTCAGATCCTGACGATTTTGGATTTGTTCTGGTAAATAGGGAAGTCCTTTTCAAGGTGAAAAAAGGGATTCATTTTGCATATTAGCATGTCATCTTAAACAAAATAATGATGCAGCAGTGTGATATGAAAAGGAAATAGGTAATTACTCTGATTTGTTTTCTTGAGCTGGTCAGCCTCAAGGGCAGTTAGGGATTTTCACTCTTGAACTGTCCCGGTTTTGATGGAGGAGTTAGAATGTGTGGAGGGAGGACAGAGTCTGCCATTAGCTCAGGAAGGGTCTTGGGGCTTGGGTTCAGAATAGAGAGGGGCCAAGAAGTCTAAGCTGGGTGGACTGAAACTTAGGGTATATGTATTTTGAAGAAACTGGGAGGGTTTCCAAGGTACCATATTTGAATACAATAATCCACCAAACAAATAAGAGACCCTTTAAAACTTAAAAACAGGGTGGCACCTGTGGCTCAGAGGAGTGTGGCCCCCTTCTACTGGAGGTGGTGGGTTCAAACCCTGGCAAATAAAAAACAAAAAAACTTAAAAACAATAAAAATACAAAACAAAAATGATTATATAGATCCTTGTCCATATATAAGTTAGTGAGACAACAATGTAAAAATGTAAGTGATATGTGCAGGGAAGGAGAGATCCTTGGTGCTGTAAGAACATGAAACAGAAGAGGCTCCCTATGGTCCAGAGTGGGTCGGATGGTCTGGATTGAGGTTTGGTAGAAATGAGGGTGGCTGTGATGACTTTTATAGCAGCCAGTATTGACCTTTGTTCAGGATGGGGTAGAGAAGAGGCTATAGGGGAGAGAGGTGATGGTCCAAGGTTTTTGGCAGGGTCTGGTACCACTCTTGTGATGTCTTTTGGAGGGTTGGGTCAGAGCAATGTTTTTTTTAGGCCAGGGTATAATAGTACTGCAGGAAATAATGAATGGATCTCTTAAAAATTGAGGTCATCCAGAAGGGGGCAAATGATCATCTTGAGCTTTTCCATGCCTTCCTCCTCCTAGGCATGTACTTCTATGTTTGCAAATGGCTCACATGGAGGACCCTCAGGTTGATGGGGACACCTGAGTGACTCCATGTTCTACTGGGGGATAGCGTGGGTTGCTGCTGGGCCTTGCAATCAGGAAGGCTGACCTAGGCCAACTGCAGGTTTCTCTGGTGCTGAGTGTCTGAAGGTCACCTGGTGGCACCCATAAGAGATCTCTCCAGGCTGATCCATTCAGGGAGGCAGCTTACTCTGATCTGTTGTCTTTGTGGCACACAGCATTTACTTTGCCATTCTTGGCTTGAGATTGTTCAGGTTGTTGTGTGACCACAAACTGGAAATCTGGAAAGAGAAGTGCTCAGCTGACTTGGCTCGTTCCCAGGTTTTGCATCGATCTGCAGTGTCCTGCCCTTTGGTGGGCAGGAAGGACCTGATCAGAGTGCTCTGTGCCTTGGAGCTGTTCCTCGAAGGCACCTTGATGACTGGATGCTCCCAGATCCTTTGCTCTGTGAGGGTGAAGCTACACAGGTGTGTGAAGGCTAGAAGCCACTGCTGAGCCTGAGATAAACTGACTCCATAGTTTATCTGGAGGCATACATTGGGTCATGGTATATGTACAAGGGATGGAGGCAAAGAAGGCCCCCTTCTTTTCCCGGTTGTTAGTCTAGTTGCTGGCATTCTACTTTAAACAAAAAATAATGTAAAATCAAAAGAAGTTAAGTGAAGGGACTCATAATGGAAAGTGAGTAAACATACTAAGAATGTGCAACTCCCTTAAAATATGGATCCTTGGATTCTTCTTGGAGGATGCTGAATTAGTGACCTTGAAGAGATTGTTCTGGAACTTCTGGGGCCTCTGAGTGAAATGCACTCTTTCCCTATAGGGCATCAGAATCATCAGGGGCTTCTGAACAAGGGCTTCAGAACAAAGCCAGAGCCTCTAAATCAAAGCGGATTTAGTGGCCCTGAGACCTAGGGAATTTTTGTTTGGTTTTGTTCTCCACGTGATCCTAATTTTCAGCAGATTTGGAAACCTTCCCACCAGTAACAGATCCAGAGATGTTCTTCTTATTCTTCAAGTGAATTCTGCCTCCTTGTTTCCTCACACTGGTCTTGAACCCTAAACTTGCACAAGTGTATAAGAAGGGCTATGCACCAAGTCTCAGCAAATGTTGGGTCATGTGGTATAAAGCAGGGGTTTTTAAGACTCTGAGATAGATCTTGATTAGACCAATTGGAGGGGCTATTCTCACCTCCTTGCTTTTGCCTATATTGTTCTACTTTCCTGACATGCTCCCCACCCCCAACCTACCACCCTGGTGTCTGGTCCACTCCCACCCAAGGATGGGATGGATTTTAGGATTTCTTCAGGCCTCTATCCGTGCTGTAAAGTGTCTCTTCACCTCCCATGCGTAAGAGCCCCTGTGCAGTGCTCCCATGACAGGTGTATATATGCAGATCATTATGTCTACCCCTTGTTTCATGATTTGAGTGTTTGCATCTATCTGTCTTTTATTCAGATAGAGTCACTTAAGGGCCTTGTTCACTTTGTATTTATATCACCTTACACACTGTTTGGTGTGTAATAGCACTCAGTAATATTTGTTGAGTGAACAAATCGATAACTTCTTTGTAGGGGTGATAGAAATAATTTCCACCTAAATCCTGTAGTTGAACAATGTTCACTTATTACAGTTCTAATACTTGCTATGTAAAAACTTATTTACAGTCTTGTCTTCAAGCTAGCATAAAGACTATACCACACAGTTTGGGACATTAACCATTTACTGAGCATTTTGGAAGTATTAGACATGCGGTATTTGCAGTATTTTTTGTTGTGTGTAGTTAAAGCAGTGACATTTTTAAAAAATATCATATTAGGAAACCCTTAGGGAATCTGATATAATTTACTCATTCTTTGGTGCTAAATAAAGGTATGGTAAGCATTTTAGTAGAAAGTAGATGGGGTATTTCAACTGTTTTTCCTTGACTTTAATAATTCTCTTAAAACTAAGTGTTAATTTTTATTTAATTTTAATTAGTTAATTTTGTGTGCAGTTTTTAAAATATTTTCTTTTTATTATTTTAGAGACAGGGTTTTATTTTTGTCACCCAGGCTGCAGTGCAGTGGCCTGATTATAGCTGCCTATAATCTCAAATTCCTGGGCTTAAGTGATCCTTCTGCCTCAGCCTTCTGAGTATCTGGGATTATAGACATGTGTCACTGTGCCCAGCTATGTTTATTGTACTTTATTTTTTTGTTGCATAGTTTAAGACTACTTATCATGAGATAGGGGATAGTAGAAAAATCCTGAACTGGCAGTGAAGAGACCAAGGTTCTAGAATGAGCTCTGCCTCTAACTGGGAATGGGCAAGTCAATTTCTTGCTTATACTCATGTGAAAGGGGAGTGTTGTATTTGTTCATGGGTTGCAAATGTCTACAGGAGTAAGGCTATCAAATTGAGTTGCTATATGTGTGATACTCTTTTTTTTTTTTTTTTTTAACTTGGGCCCTTTTTGTTTTCCTACTTTTATTAGAATCATAAGTAGAAGATACTTTTGTATAAAAATAATAATGCAAGAGCACTGATAAATGACATCTGCAGTACTTCTCTGTGTTGAGTATACAGTAGGGAATGCTGAGGACTGTGGCATATTAGAGCAAACCAAGCTTGCCTATGAAGATTAACTGCTATTGTAGTGTGAACTAATTATTGTCAGACTTAAATGTGGGCCCTGGTGACAGATCTTTTGATTTTTTATTAAAGTGAAGCCAGAAGTCTGGATTTTTATGTGATTTTTTTAAGTTTGGCTCATGTTTTCTAAACATATCTACAGATGAAATATAACACCTGTGTAGTTTAGATGTGACCCATTGAGCTTTCACAGTTTGTGATACCTGTTAAAGATAATTTCTAAAACTCTTTTCTGCCCAAGATCCTATAATGAGAATGGGAACCATTTCAGCTGATGAATTGAAGAGTCTTATTTTCAATTTTGGAATTCAGAACGAGGAAGGTAGTTGGGCTAAAAGAGGAAGATGGGCCTTGAACCTAAATGGGGAGCCCAGCAATTGGTATTTGGATGGGCCCTGTGGGGAAAGGCCATAGAATGCCCGTGATTCATACCATGTGTTTTATACATTTGTCATTGCAGGAGTTGGCATCCTTTGGAAGAGTTTGTGAAAGCCTCTCTCTGCCCAGAGCTCTAGGACCAATGCATCTTCCTACCACCTTAAGCCACTGGTGAATCTATGTCATATTTAACCCCCTTCTTGCACAGTGAGGGGAAATATTTTCAGTTGACTGTAGAATGTGCTTTGCAGAGAACCATGCTATTCTTATTACAGAAGGAAGGATGCTGAGCTTGCTCCTAGGTGTATCTGAGTTCTGGTACATGTTTGGTTCTGCCACTTTTACTGTGGGATCTTAGGCAGGTTGTTTGACCTCTTGAGACACCAAATAGAGAAATATATCCTGTCTTGTTTACATCACATGGTTGCTTGCTTTGAAGGCTAAAAGGGTAATGTGTGCAAGAATGCTTCAAAAGGAAGAAAGCAGCGGGCAAATATAAGATAGTATTTGGTGCTGAGATGGAGAGCAAGGCAAATCTTTCTCCCACCTCCTAGACCTTAATATTAACTTTATTAGCATACCTTTTCAAGCTGGAGTTCCAGATGTAGGAAGATATAGCTGCCAAATCCAGCCCAATTCAACTGACCATTAATTAGGGGCCTCCTGGCTTTGCTTTGGTAATGTTCACAGACTTCATCTGAAATCCCATGAGAGAGGGTATGAGAACAGGACACTTCTGAGCTAACAAACACTGAAATGTGAACACGTGTGTTTTAAGTACTTATTTTCGAAGACTTTCAGAGTAATTCTTCGAGAAATTTGCATTTTATTTCTTTCCCTTTCTACCACTATTACTGCCATTTTCTTGAAAGATGAATTAGCTACCTTCCACAATTACCTTCATTTTTAATTGAGATCAGATAATTTCTGTGCTTCCTTTTTTGAAAGAAACTTAATCACACATCTCAGCAGATAAACGTCTTGCCTTTTGACAGTTGAAAGAGGCAAAAATATGTCCTTAATAACAGTATGCTCCACTGCTGATATGAGAGCGCGTCAAGGTCTGATGCTGGTTGATATATTGGATCTTGGGCCAGGGAGGCAGAATGACCCATGCATCTTGATTTCAGCTCTTCTTTGTAGAGAAAAGCGAACTTGCTTAACACTGACTCACTACCTGATCAGCTCCCACCATGTGGATGGGGTGCTCTTGTGATCCAGTAAGACAAATCCTGGTGGTATGGTCACATGGGGAGCTTGCAGTACTGCATGTGGGAACAGGAAGGGTTCGGGAACAAACTTAGCTACAGGAAGCTGGCTGCCCAGACTGTTCTGTCCATTGACATTCTGGGTCCCCCAACCTGAATCCCACCTGGTAGGCAGGAAGAGCTCTGTAATAAATGTCCTCAGGAAAGCAGGTGGGTGGCCTCAAGTAGCAGAACATTATCCAGTCAGCAAATGTGCATTCTTATTTTGTGCCTAGGCATTGTTCTGGACACTGAGGACTCAGCGGGTCAAAGACAGACTGTGGGTCTGTGCCTCCCTGGAGCTTAGATTTGAGTGGGTATGTTGAATAAGGAGTGAACTCTGTGGGGGGCAGGGATCTCTGCTTCTTTTATTCACTGTTGCATCCTCAGCTCTTAAGAGTACCTTGCATCTAATGGGGCTTACTAAGTATTGTTTTATGAAAGAAGCAAACAATAAATAGATACTATAATTTAGGAAAATTAAATTATAGGAAATTTATATATGGAAAAAAAAAACAGGGTAAGGGGCTGAAGGGACTCTTTTTTTTTCCTTTTAAAGGATTTAATTTAATTAATTTATTTATTTACAGTTTTTGGCTGGGGCTGAGTTTGAACCTGCCACCTCCAGTATATGGGGCTGGCGCCCTACTCCTTGAGCCACAGGCACCACCCCATGAAAGGGCTCTTTTTGAAAGAATACTCTGAAAAGGTGTGGCAGAGGAGGAAGAGGGGAAGGAGAAAATGGAGGGTTGTGGTGGAGATTGAGACCTTAATAGAGTAAAGGAATCTGGGGTGTACTGTTTAGGCAGAGGAACAGCAAGTGAGAAGAAAGTTCTTTGACACAGGATGAACTTGGCTCAATAGAGGGACAGTAAGGCAGCCAGTTTGGCTGGACTTGGGCTGGGGGTGGTTATAGGGAGGCAGAGTGATATGAAATGAGATCAGAGTGGTAGGTGGGTGATAGATCTTGTAGGCAACCATAAAGAGTTTGAATTTTATTATGAGAGTGATTGGATTCCAGTGGAAAAGTTTTGAGTAGAATAATCAATATACTCATCTTTGGGGGCAAGAGTAGAATCTGCATAACCTGTAGGGGGCCCTTCCAGTAGTCCAGGCAAGAGATAAGAGTGCGGACCTGGATTAGGGTAGTGATAATAGATGATAAGAAAAGGTCAGGCTCAGGCTACATTTTGAAGGTGGAGCCTGATGAGGAGTGAGAACACAAAGGAGAGTCGTGTTTGGGGCTAGGGGAATGATGTTGCTCCTCACTGAGATGAGGAACAAAGAGGGTCCTGATAGTTTTATGGCACCATATTATGTTCGAGATGCCCAATAGATATTTTCATAGAGAGACAGAGTTGGCTGGAGCTAGAGATGGTACCTCTAAGAGTCATTGGCATATAGATGATATTCAAAGCTTGTGAGACGGGGTGAGATCATTTAGAGAGAGAAAGGAGGTGTGTAGGATTTCGATTGAGTGAGAGGGAAGATAAAGGGTGGATTTTCAGTCCTTATGAAGAAGTAAATGGAGATACATGCTAATAATATGGTTTCCCTTTTATGTAAATATGAATTATGCAATGAGATTATGAGGTGTAAAAGTAGTTATAATGCCTCACCTTATGTAGAGCTTGAAATGCTGTGAACTCCCTCAAATCAAGAAACTTAGTTTTTGAATTGCATAATTATAAATCTGGTCAGCTGAGTGAATTATAAATGGCATTTATGCAGTTGGTACATGGGTTTGCTTTTGGCTACAAGGCAGAAAGTTTGGCATCCTTTGCTAGTATAAATAAACTACATTATTCTTGATCATCACTGGAACTTCCGTGGGCCATTTTGATGACCGTTATGTTTAATTTACAGTTAATACATTTCAGATGCTTTTTTTCAAGCTATAATCATATCATCCAAAAGATCATTAATTGAAGGTTCACTAAGTGAAAAACATGTCTGAAAATGAGTAAATTGCAATGAAAAGTTACATGTGATAAAATTCTATGAAGAAGGTCAAACAGGTACCTGATTTGCAGAGCCACAATTTAGAGAAGATTTAGGATAACTTCAAAATATCAAGAAAAAATGCTATGAGATAAGAAGCCAAAAAAAAATTACTGTGATGCTTATAGAAGATATCTGCAGTTTACCCACACTCCTCCACTGCCATTGACTGATATGAGAAAACCAGTTCTGAGTCATACACATCTTCTCTTTGTGGGCTTCTGGCATACAACGCAGCTGCGCCATATTGGCTTTGTCCATTTCCCAGACAGGTCACCCTCTGAACTGCTTCCGTATTTTCCATGAATGCCTTAGTTTCCGCATTTTAAGCCTCCCTGTGAGTTTCTTTAGTCTCGGTATATGTGCAGCCGCCATAAACATTTTTGTCCCCTTTCCACTATGGCCATCTCTTCTCCTTGCCCACCTCCTGCCTTTGCGAGCTTTTCAGTTTAGGAACCCCCCACCTTGCCCCTCTGCCCAAGCCTTTGAATATGTTCTAGATTTCCTTCTTTGAGAACATTTTCACCCTCTCCTACCCCACCTTGTCTTCTCTGGCCATTTGTGAAAATAATGACAAAGGAATGGGAAACTCGTGCAGCTGCTGAGGGCAGGATGATAAGCAGCATTCTGGAACAGGCCACATCAAATCCTGTGAGCAATGGGCCGCCCTAACTTGTTTTTATATGTATTTCAGGACTCTTCAATTTCAGTGAAAATATTCTGAGTGGGACTCCTGGAGCATGTAATCTCTGGAAAATTAGTCTTGATTGTTCTGTCTGTAACAAATGCTGTATGGCAAAGTGCAGGTTCTGGTGGAATGGTATTCATGACAGTTGGCACAAACCTTGGTTTTCATTTGTCTTCTTTTCTCATGGGGTGAAGCCTAAATAAAATTAAAAGTGTCAACTTGGCTGGGCATCCGTAGCACAATAGTTACAGCGCCAGCCACATACACCGAGGGTGGCAGGTTCAAACCCGGCCTGGGCCAGCTAAGCAACAATGACAACTGCAATAACAACAACAACAACAAATAGCTGGTATTGTAGCAGGTGCCTGTAGTCTCAACTACTTGGGAGGCTGAGGCAAGAGAATTGCTTAAGCCCAAGATTTGGAAGTTGCTGTGAGCTGTGACAACACAGCACTCCATTGAGGGTGACATAGTAAGACACTGTCTCCAGAAAAAAAAAAAAAGAATGACACTTCTTTTAATTACGTGGGGAGGAGTTCTCCTTCTTTTATTCCTGAAAATGATTTCAGGAATAAAAAATGAAGGGGCCCTTACTATTCCCCCAGAGACTCAGAGTGGTGGGGTATTTTAAAAATGGTGGTATTCTCTTTAAGTTAAAAAAATATATATATAGTGATCAAGAAAATGCCACGAAGGTTATCTGTAACAGTACGATCAAAACATTTCTGAATGTATATGAATCGTGCCCTATGATTGCACCAATGTACAGAATTATGATTCAGTAAAATTATAAAAAAAAAAAAAACTGGACCTGCAGAACAGTCTTCAGTGCATGTACCCTTGTAGACCATCTCAGGAGTGGGAAGGAGACTCACTTTTTACTATGAATACGTTCTTTTGTACTTAAATTTTTGTGTGTGCATTATGTTTATGTATTATCTATAAAGAAGATAATAGCATCGCTTTTATTCTTAATAAATAATCTAGAAAACTTTAACATTCTCTCATAATTCAACTTTCACTATTATAACTTAGTTTTATAACTATTGTTGCTCATTGTGTCTTTTGATTGAAGTCTTTGCCTATTCACACTGTCTTTATTTGGGCTGAGGCTTCACATTCATTAGGAACTTGGAACTAGGATTCTTTGAGTTTCAGAGTTTTGCATGTGTGGGATTAGTCAGGTCAATTTCTTTCTTCCCTACTTCCTTCTCTTCTAAATTTTTAAGGCTGTTTTGGTCAGTGTTTTATTCAGCTGCTTTAGACAAATATGGATTTGAAATGAGGTGCATTTGCCAAGAGTTGAGCCACAAAATTATGGCCATTTCAACTAAACATCTCAGGTTGCCCTTCAGAGCAAAATCTTTTTTTTTTTTTGAGACAGAGCCTCAAGCTGTCACCCTGGATAGAGTGCTGTGACATCACAGCTCAGCAACCTCCAATTCCTGGGCTCAAGTGATTCTCCGGCCTCCGCCTCCCAAGTAGCTGGGACCACAGGCGCCTGCTATAACACGCGGCCATTTTTTGGTTGCAGCCGTCATTATTGTTTGGCGGGCCTGGGCTGGATTCGAACCCACCAGCTCAGGTGTACGTGGCTGGTGCCTTAGCCCGTTGAGCCACAGGCGCCGAGCCCAGAGCAAAATCTTAATGCATTGTGGAGCAGAATATAGGGTTTGAGATCTGTGGTTGGCATTTTCTAACTTTAGAATTTAGACAAATGAAAAAGTCGCCCAAACTCATTTTCCTTGTCTTAAGAATCTCAGCTACCCCAGGAAAATGCTCAACATAGAATTTGCATAAGTTGTCACCACTTTGAAAGAGAAGGATAGAGTTCAGTGTCCAGAGCCATCGTCCCAGTCACCACACTGCTATTTGAAGTGTGTGCAGCTTCTTCTGCAGGGTTCATTGTCTAGAAGTATCTCCCTGGGCTGATATATTGTTTGTGTTAGCAGAGATTCGTAAAGCCACTTTCTGGCCAAAGTTACTGTGACCTACAAAGACTTGATCTCCATTGCATGTAGCAATGGTATTGCTTAGGTGTTGGCAGTTGGTGTTTCTCTGAAAGATTTACACGTTTGATTTTATAATTTTTAAACAAGCAGGAAGTTGTGTCACATTTTCTGGCCACATGTAAAAACAAGATATTTTCTCCTTTTTCAACTAGTGACTACAGATTGAGAGTGGAATACATTTTTTGTCTTTCTTTTTTTCCCCCTGGTTTGGGAAAGTAAACATTAGATCGTGCTTGGGGTTGTCACTAAAACAAGGAGATCATCATCATCTCCGGTGATTACTGCGCGTCCTGGGAAGAAATCATTTTAATTGTTCCACTGACTAATTTAGACAAGGCACCATCTGATGCCTCCTTCGCAGCAGTGCCTTCATCCTGCAGCTTCCTTATCAACATAGAGATGACTCAAAGTTTTCCTCACTCAAAGAGAATTTCTCTGGTCTGCTGATTATGGCAACGATTAAATAAAAAATTGTTCCTGCAGAGGTATGCTTGAAAAAATGGCTGTATTACTTGTGCTTATTGAACCTGCACAATTCAACTTTTGCTATTATAATCAGTAAGGTGTTGGTTCTTAAACTTTTCGTGGGGACAGGTCAGCAAACCCCTTAAGGTGCATCCGCACAGGCGCAATTTGCAACATAACACTTTTACATTTTTAGGAGGTGACATTCTCCAGCCCAGTTATCATACTTGGTCTCACATATGATTCTACATGTGACTGCTTCTGGATAGCTCTGTGTGGCAGGTAGAATGGCTAAAAGGACTCTTCTGGTTAGACAGAGAAAGATTAGGGAAGGTAGCTATGTGCAAAAAAGCAGCCTAACTTCAGTGAAATTTGCAGCTTCTGGAATTGTCCCAACATGGACTCAAAAGTTGGAAATACTGTCTTATGTGAATAGTTGCTGTTGTTTTAGTTTAAAAAGGGAGCAGAAGCATCTTCACCCTTTTTTGTTTTTTAACAGTTAATTTTTTTTCCAAATTCATTTATTCTCTTTCTCCCTTCCCCAGCCAGGAGAAAAGCTATTATAGGGGAATTTACGTATATACACACACACTTAAAAAATACATAGAGAAGTCAGACTTCATTTTCCAACAGAATTCATTGTTCTAAGTGTTGTATTTGTCCCCGAAGTTAATCGCCTTGGTAGCATTTCGTTCTGTTGCAGACTAGCTGCCCACCAAACACCAGCATTGTAAAAGTTTTTGAAACAGTGGCCAGAATTTTAAAAATAAGGAAATTTCATATAATGTGATTTCTAGCTGCTCTTAAAAAACTAGACTATCTAGCAATACTGGACCATATTCTTACACGAGGCTGGGCTGGAGTGGGATAGTGGCTCTCTCCAGAGATGAGTCTGGTGTGTCCCAGGTTGCTGCAGTCCTCACTCCACCCATTTACCACCTATTAGGCCTTCTCGGGCTTTTGGATTTATAACCACTGGCTTTTTTTTTTTCTTTTTTTGCAGTTTTTTTTTGGATGGGGCTGGGTTTGAACCCACCACCTCTGGCATATGGGGCCGGCACCCTAACCCTTTGAGCCACAGGTGCCGCCCCACCACTGGCTTTTTGTTTAGTCTTATTTTGCAAAAATCAAAGGATCTTGAGGTTGAGCATACATCATTTTTATTTGCCTCTTATTACATAAAGAAATCAAATTTAAAATGATAGGGAGAAATATGGTTGGGGCAATAGGGTAAAACAAATATGTCTTTTTCCTTAAAGAAATTCATGCATTTTTAGCTAAGGGGAAGGAAAGAAAGCAATAACGTAATTTTTTTAGTATTCTTTACAAATATCAAATCATTATATTAGTTTTGAAACATATAATGTATTCTGTATAATGAAATTTGTTCATAAAAATATCATGTTGGGAACATTTATACAAATTTAGTAATTACATTTGCTCTTAAATATGTCTAGTTTTATTCCTACTATCAAATAGAACTGAACTACTGAACTTGAAGGAGTTAGTTTTTTTCTTTTTTGTAATAAGCAGACAAAAATTAAAACTGGACAATAGAAATCACCAATATTTTATTAAACAGTTATTTGGGGGGGGGTCCTGTACCTTCCCAAAGAGTCCAGTAGATTATAGAAAAGGAACTTCATGTCAACAAGAAAAAGCCAACAAAGCAAGCTATAACATGAATAACCATGTGAACTTACTCCCTCATGCCCATTTTATGAGCTGTATAATTGGCAATTTCTATTTCTTCTGATATTACCTTTTCCCTCCCGAAATCATTTTTGTAAACTTCTGAAAACTAAATTCTAGCCACAGTGGAGATAGCATCTCAACCTTTTTCATTTTTAGCTTTTTGATTTTGTGGTACCAGCTTGGCAGACTTGGGTACACCGGACAGAGAAAGGACAGAATGGATTACTCACCGTGGCGCCTACTATGCCCTGAGTGGTCACCTGTCCTGGAGTGACTTACTGCCTCTGGTTTTTAGGTGCTTCTGATATAAAATGAGGTCATATTTGGGATTTCCTCAAACTCTAATAGTCTAGAATTCCATTGCTTGGTAACACGCAGCACATCTTGGGCCTGGGGATGAGTTCTGGGAAATCTGGAGGCCTGGCTGCATGACAGCTTTTTTTTTTTGAGACGGTCTCAAGCTATTGCCCTCGGTAGAGTGCTATGACGTTACAGCTCACAGCAACCTCCAACTCTTGGGCTTAAGCGATTCTCTTGCCTCAGCCTCCTGAGTAGCTGGGACGACAGGCACCCGCCACAATGCCCCGGCTATCTTTTGGTTGTAATTGTCATTGTTTCTTGTTTGGCAGACTGGGGCTGGATTCAAGCTCTGGTGTATGTGGCTGGTGCCCTAGCCACTTGAGCTACAAGCGCATGACACCTTCTGTGTGGTTAGAGGAGCAAGGTCTCAGTGGAGACAGGTTCCTAATGTCATTGTTTACTACTCATGGTTACCCATAATGAACACTAGAAGAAATAAATACAGTAAGTTGTATGTGTATACTCACCTGCGCATGGCTTTATCCTGAACTTGCAGCACTGGGAGGAAATTCTGTAGCTCTACTTAGTAGATGGTGCAGAGACGAACTAGGCAGGAGGGTTTTTATCTTCTTGGCATTCAGTAGCCTCTTTCTTTCTTTCTTTCTTTTTTTTTTTTCTGTGATGTGGTGTCACTCTGTCACTCTGGGTAGAGCGCTGTGGTGTCATCATAGCTCACAACATCCTCAAACTCCTGGGTTCAAGCGATCCTCCTGCCTCAGCCTCCTGAGTAGCTGGGACTATAGGCACCCTTCACACCTAGTTTTTCTACTTTTAGTAGAGACAGGGTCTCACTCTTGCTCAGACTGGTCTCGAACTCCTGAGCTCGAAGTGATCCACCCTCCTCGGCCTCTCAGAGTGCTAGGATTATAGGCGTGAGCTATTACACCTGGCCCCCAGTAGGCTATTTCTGATGGTTGACTATAAACTGACCCATGTTCACTGGTGCTCATGAGACGTGGACTGCCCTAATACTTGTTTTTTATATCCTGGGTTATATTATTCCTTAAGTTCTTTGTGACAAGTCCAAAATCAGTGTTATACCATCTCTTGGCCACGATGAGTCAAATTGTTGACCAGGACAAAAAATAAATGGCAGAAAGCCTTTAGCAAAGTAAACAGTACGTGTTGTAGAAGGTGCTCAGCACAAAATGGTGTAACAGAAGCTACAGAGGTGTGTTGCAGTGGGCCTGTGTCACAGTCTTTGAGAGCTTATGGTGGCACTTAGATGGGAAAATGTATACATACTCAAAGTTTAGTATACTATATAGGCCACAATATTATACTTATTGTGGTTAGATTTTATAATAAATACATTTTGGGGGGGAAATTATTTCCAAAATAAATGGTCAAAATAAGTCACTGAAATGATTCTGTACTGCCTGGGGTGGCATTATATGGGCTGTGTGTGTAGGAGCAAAGGAGGGCCAGAGTTTTAGAAACTCTGGTTTTTAAAGGATCGTCTTGGCACAATTTTAGGCTGCATTCTCAGTTAACACACCCGATGATACTGTGTGTTTTTCAACTCTTTAAAATTGCCTCTTAAGGCTCGGCGCCTATGGCTCAAGCGGCTAAGGCGCCAGCCACGTACACCTGAGCTGGCAGGTTTGAATCCAGCCTGGGCCCGCCAAACAAATGACAGCTGCAACCAAAAAATAGCCAGGCGTTGTGGCAGGCGCCTGTAGTCTCAACTACTTGGGAGGCGGAGGCAGGAGACTCACTTGAGCCCAGGAGTTGGAGGTTGCTGTAAGCTGTGATGCTACGGCACTCTATCCAGGGTGACAGCTTGAGGCTCCGTCTCAAATAAATAAATAAATAAATAGAATAAAATAAAATTGCCTCTTCAACATCAAATCCATCAATTTCTTTACTTGTTTGTTCAGCCAACACTTAGGAGTAGCTAATAGTGTCTACACTGTGCCTTCTGGCTCGCAGAGTACCCCTCACCTTATCCAACTTAACTGTGCTTGTCTCAGAGCCCACTTACAGGCAGGGGCAACAGCCTGCATTGGTGGTTGACTGCAGTTTCTGTATCTTAGTAGAGTCTTTCTTCTTACTTTTTTCTGTACTTGTAAGCAGAGATAGCCTGACTTTGGGATATCTGGGAAGGAACTTGGGATGGGTGGGCAGGAGGGTGCCACGGAGTTGTGCTACACAGTTACTCCCAGGAACCGAGGAGGTAGGAATCAGCTCCTGAGCATGAGAGTGGGGTGGGTCGGATGTGGCTGTGGCTTTGAGGAAGATGGAAACTATTCGGAACAGCTGATATGGGTTGGGCAGCAGGGGCTGAGCAAGAGCTGGAAGCAAGGCCTGCTGGGTGCTTGAGAAGAATCCTCTGTGTTAGCAGGTGTGGCCTGGCTGTGCAGGTGGCAGGGCAGCCAGATGAGACTCCAGGACAAAAGGAGAGACCTGGGGGTAGGGGTTGGCTTGGCTGTTGGCATAAGCAACTTGGTAGAGGTGCTATTTCAGACCCTGAGAGTGTGACCATGTAGGGAGTTGCTGGGGTGAACAGCAGGGCAGCTGAGGGACTGGGGGGTGCTGGGCAGTAGCTCTTCTTAGCGTGGCTTGCAGGGCCTTGGTTCTCTAGCGCTCCTCCCACCCTGCGTGCCCTGTTGGCCATTCCTGAGTGCATACAATTGTGTGTACATACTTTCCTTTTTTTTTCTCCTTTGGCCTAATTACCTGTTTCAAGGCATCACTTTTAGGTAGCTGTTCACTTGTTCTCTGCTCCATCCACTGCTGGAGTCCTTTACTCTGTCCACACATCTCTCCTCCTGTACTGCACAGACTTGCTTATATGTCTCTGGCATATGTGGATTGGGAGGTTCCTTGCGTGCAGGACTGACTCTAGTGCTCAGCAGAGCACCTGGCATACAGAAGATACTCAGCAAATGCTTGCTGGTTGGATGCACCACTGCTTTGCTGTAACAGGACATTAGAACTAGAAGGCAAGTACAAGATCATTTGTTTTGTAGTTTACTATTGAAACTCATGAATTTGAGTACATGTCCTGATGTCACACAGCTCGTCCCAGGCACAGCCAGGACTCAAATCTACTCCTGACTCTAAACATCAAGTTCTTCCCACGACGCCGTGATAGTCTCCAAAGATGTCTTCTAACCCTGTGAAGGTAGCAGCCCTCCACTTCTGTCTAGTGCCTTGTTACTGCCTGATGTCACTGTACTTAGTGTTATGTTATCCACCTTTTCTCACTGGGAGGAAAACTGTCCTGACAACCGAGGAGCTTTTCCTCTGTCCGGTGCCAGGTTTACAGCAACCTTACCTCATTGCTTCCCCTTCCCTTTCCCGTCTGTCCTAGTTTGTCTTTGGGTGAGCAGCAGCAACTGTTTCTAAGTAAATAGAGGAATTGCCGATTCAGGATTTGCTGTTTGAAATACTCAGTGCTTTTGCTTAAGCCTGTCCCTTCTGGCTGCCATCCTGCTACTCCTGTCTCCAAATTGCCCTGATTTAGCATAGTGCACAATGGAAGTTTCCTTCTCAGGTCAAGCAGAAGAACGGGGATAGCCTTGGAAAAGGGCAGCCATAGGAGAGAGTGAGCAAGTACTTTTCCAAACTATTTCTGGTCTGTTAAAAAAGGTAAATCTGATAGAGACTCATTCCTGGAGGATGAGATACAAGGTAGGTTATCGAGAAATGCTTGTTTGTCTGTTTTCCATCTCCAAAAATGTGACACTTGACATTCAAGTTAGGAGTTCTGTTTAGGGTTAAATTTTTGGTGTGACTGAGGCTGGGTGTGGCTAGTTCCCTTACACTGATGACATAGTTTTATGAGGATGGTTCCAGATTGCTGTGATCATCTAACCTCCTCCTCATCACCTTTGGTCTGAAGTACCTCAGGGCCAGGGCCAGGACTGAGTGCTGGGTTAGGGGTCACTGATTTGAACCTTTGTCTCTTCTGTTAACTAACCAAACAGTAGCTAAAAATGCCCATTTTGAAAAAGGACTCTGGAGAGCACAGTCTTAAATCCTTTGTTACTTTAAGAATCTATACCACACTGCTTCCCCTTAAGACTTCTGTGTTCCCCTCATTTTTTTTTTAATTATGGTAAAAACTAGATAATGTGCAATGCCCTCATTAGCTTCAGAAATCTGGTGGTTCAGAACAAGCCCAGTGTCTTTGGTTTTAGAGTTTCTGGGGCTACCTTGGACCCCCTTGGCCTCCAGCCACATGGAGCCTATTTCTGGTCTTTTCTCCATTGGTCTTGCGTTCCAGGCGCTGAGCTGGAAGCACATCAGCCAAGGATTTGGACTGTGCCAGGAAGTATTTTGATTTGCTATATTCTTTGCTTGGCATCTGCTCATTTCCTTCAGGGACGTCCCCTTCCTTGGAAAAAATAACTCCAAAGACTCTTGTCTGACTGCTGAGCTAAGAAGGAGTTCCAACCAGGGATTTCCATTCAGGGATCTTGGCTTGTCAGTCATAGGCCACTGAGTGAGAAGGGTGACGTTAAACGTTAAATGTTAAATGCTTCCGACAGCTCCTCAGCCCCTGCTGGCAGTGGTGTTTATGTAGGCCAGTTTTGAGAATGACGGTCTTGAGAACCAGACTTTCACAGGCCTTAACAAGTAGATATTTCTGAGGGGTCAGCTGTCACATTGCTGGGCTGTGACCTTTAAGGGGTATCCTAAGTGGCAACCTCCCTGGGGCCCCAACCTCAAACTCTTCTCCAGGTATGTATAATTTTGCTATGTGGTGCCAGGGTTATGAATGAGAGATTGAAGGGCTCTTTGGTTCCCAGCACAGTTTTGGAACCACCTGAGAAGTTATGCTCATCTGAATCCTTGGTCTAATAAATCTAATTTGGAGAGGGGCATTGATTAACTTGGTACCCGTGTAATGAACCTGTGTCAGTTCTTGGCAGTCCCTACTTTCTTTTCCTAGATATTCATCCATTAACACTCCAGGCTAGTATTTTTCTGGATATTGATGCTGGGCTTCTGGACATATACTTCTAGAACCTTCCTCCTGTTAATTATTTAGTTCCTCATCTTTCAACACCATTCCCTTTCTCAGAAGTCTTTGAAGAATTACTGACAGTGATTCATCAGTGACAGTTGCACATTCTTTTTGCTGTCTGAGGATGTGATTCATCCGAGCCTGAAAACCTGACATTACTTAAAGTGGCTGCAGCTTGCTCAGCTCCACTCCTGTCTCCTGCCTCAATCACCTCTTATCAGAGTTGTCTTTTCCAGTACAAAGATGATTCTCTCAGATGGAGGAGGTGAACCCAGCAGAGGGAGGAGTGGTTTCTCTTGTACCATTGCTCTGGCTTCCTCCAGCCAGACCTATTACCTTTTTGCTTTTCTTATTCTGATTGTAGATTTTAAAAAGAGCCCCAGACTAAAACTCGGACCCATGATGGTCATGCCTATTTCTCACGTTTTTAACTCCTCCCAGACCTTAGCTTGTGGTCTTTCTTCTGACTGGTAAATGCTGCTGTCGTTCATTCAGCTTCAACTCTGAGTCCTCTTCCTGTGGCCCAGACATCCAAGTAGAGCATTCCCGTGCTAGGAGTGCTTTGCAGTCTCTCCAAGGACTTTCCAGTGCTTTCCTGGCTCCTGATCTCCCCCACCCTATTTGGACCAGATTTTTTTTTTTCCAAGCTTAGATAACTTCTGACTCCCCATTAGTCCTTCTAAAATCCTTTTTTCCTCACCATTGTGTTCTCTCTAATTTTAAGTTGTGACTGGCTCTCTGGGTTGCCAGGCACAACTGTGCAAGGTTGAGTTAGCAACTCAGGACAGGATCCAGGTGCTGACCACCCAGAACTTATTCCTACCCTTACTTCCCCAGAGGCCAGCTCTTCAATATTCCCACCCAGGGAAGGGCTGGGCTGGGTCCACCAAAGCCTCTGCCAGGGTTGAATTCTCAAAGAGCATCTGAGCCTCTCCTAGAGCTGAGGCATAAGACCAAAGCTGCCCAGCCCCTAGGTCAGGGAGCAAAGGGTAGAATGGGCCAGGGATGGGTTGGCAGAGAAACCGGCTGCCTGCGCTGGGAGTAGAACCTTTGGGTGAGGAAGAAGAGGGGAAAGTTTGTGACAACTCAGAAGATTCTTAGGTTTGTTACCCATGGACCCCGGTGGCCAAGCTGTTCGCTTTTCTGCAGCTTGGTGTTGGGAGAGTGCCCTCTCTTAAAGTCACCCATCCTATTTTGGGATAATTAAGTCAAAGGAGTAACTCTATCTTGGTGCCTGAAAGTGCCTCACATTTCCTGATCTTAGACTTGGCCATTCCTATGGAGGAAAGCATCTTAACTCCATTATTACAGATTCAGGATCATTAAGACTCAGGCTGGATTGAAATGTATCTCTTTACTGTCTATGGAAGAGGATTTAAGGAGAAAAATCACTAAGGATGTTGATTTAGGAAAGCCTTTTAAAGAACCCACTTTAGGAATGTACATTTGCATACAAACAATGAAAGTGCTAATTAAAATGATTCTCACATAGTCATTTTAGCAGTGCAGGGACTGCTGCTTGGCAACACCGAGTGGAAGTGAGTGTACTTTGAAAATAATATTGTTCCATCCATCTAATCAACTGAGACATTGGGTGCCTTTTATTTGCAAGGCGTTATGCTGGAACCATTGTGTGTGTGCGTGTGTGTGGAGGTCAAGAGTATAAAACCTAATGCTTTGCCTCTGAAGTGACCAACTAAGGGGTTTCCCTGGGATATAAGACTACAAAGAAAGTCCGGCCCAACAGGTGAGCTGGTCACCTACCTCAGGGTTGACAGGATAGTAGGAATGAGATAGGTCACACCTGTTCACATTGTTTTAGAAATGCTTAGGACTCTGCCCCTAGAACTTAACTCCCCCTCCAAATTGAGTAGTCTAATTCCCTTTTGAAGCTAGAGCCCAACATTTAAAATATTTCTGTCATCATCTTCCTCATTGGCATCAGTTATTACTGGGCACCTGCTGTTTGCGGACTTTGTCCTGCAGGGTGTGGGTGGGGCAAACCTTTCAGCTCCTGGGGGAACAACTGCCACCTTATCTTTTAAAAAAAATAGTGTTTTAGAACACAGAGTGTGGAGCACAGTAGATGCAGAGTAAATATTTGTGGATTGAGGTTTATTAACTTTGTGGTTAGGAGCGCAGGGTCTGGAGTCACATAGACTTAGTTTCAAGTCTTGGTTCTCTGCTGTTTACATGCTTTATGATTTTGGCTTGTAACTTACCTCTCTGAGCCTTGTTTTCCTCATTTAGGGTAGTCATAATATTAATAGACTAATAATTATGGTAGACTAATAAGTATGGTATATAATATAGTTTGATAACTATAATATATATATATATAGTAGCACATACTCTGGACTCTGGCTGCTAAAAGTCAGGTCTTACTTACTATATAACTTTGGGCAACTTATTGAACTACTCTGGGCCTTAATGTTCTTATCTATAAAACAAGGATAATGATGATAACAGTAGCCTTATTGGAGGACTGTTAAAAGAATTGTAAAACACATCATGCCTGGCATGAAGAAACAGTGATACATGTTTGCTAAATTTTGAAAACTGTAAAATTACTATTATTTCACTTTGGTTCTTACAGAATTCCTGTGAGGTTTTGGTTTCTATAGAATTCCTATGAGGGCAGTATTACACTTCTCCTCCCCATCCCCTATTGGTTGTTACTGCTATTCTTGTATGTGAGGGGGAAAAAATGAAGTTCTGATGGGGTAAAATGGTTTGCTGAAGGGAACCTGGCTAGTAAATGTTAAAACTAAGACCAGAATTTATGATATTTGCTACAAAAGATACATGCACAGGTGACCTATATACATTTATCAAGAGCATATGGGCATGCATGAAAATACGAAGCCTTACTGTATAAATCTGGAGGGAAGTGAGCAGCTTACCTCCCTCTTCTGCACCCTCATTCGCATGTGCCACGATCTCCTGGCCTACTGCTGATGCTGCTAACTGACGCTGTCTGTGAACAATAGCATTGAGCTTGTTCCCTCTAACTGGGACTCCTGAGGTAGCCCATTTAAACCTCTTCCAGACACTAACTGCCTTAGTGTTGTTTGCTCTCTGGCTAGACTTCCATTGGAGACCAAAAGATTCTGTGTTTTAACACCGTATTTCTGAGCCCCTTAGACGAGCCATCTCTCTCTCATTCAGGGACTAGCTTAGGCTAAATTGGAATGCTCCCCTTTTCTCCTGTTTGGGGTTGAAACTCATCATTGCTCTTGAAAAATTTAATTAGGAAACCAACGTATCAGGGGATGTAAAAATAGCTTTAAAATATTAACCAATTTCTTGTCACTTAGGCAGGCAATGTTAGATTAAAATGTTTTAATATTTGTTCACAAACATGGGCGCTTCTAAACAATGTTGCGTCGTAAGGGGTTAAAATATAAATATTATCCTATATGAGCATTGAAAGGTGCTTTAGTACTTAAGTCCTATTTTTGAGCTCTGGAATTCAGTTCCTTCCTGTTGCCAGCTGAACCTGGGATTCTGATGTATTAGATGAAAATATATTCCTATCTTCAAACGTGGACAACAGGACATTCTGTCCTCCAAATTTCAGTGTTTGAATTGGGTGTTGCAGGAAACTTGGCACCCTCCCTTTCTTTTCAAAATAATAAACAGATATGATGTGGCCTCATGTTTCATCTGATGGGGCTTAGATGCTATTGCCTCATAAAGGCTGATTCACAGACAAATGGGAACTAATTATAGTAGCTTAAAAATAATATCTCTGTTTAAATTTGGCAAAGCAAGATGCCTTGCATGCTTTGTAGGACATAAGAGACTCCGTTTCTTTAGTGGCATAGAGGTGACATGTCCATTTCTATTTTGGCCTCGCGGTGGTTTTGCTGGTTCATTACCTGCCATCTTTATTTCATTTGGGGTGGTGGATTTCTTGGATTCTCTCATACATACTCCACACATAAATACAGAAACATCTCTTTCTGTAATCTATATGAGGAATATGTCTTTCCTGCTATCTGTCCACTGCATTTGTTGTTGTTGTTGTTGCAGTTTGGTCGGAACCGGGTTTGAACCACTGCATTTTTAAGAAACAGAATACCTTGGTTGAAAAAAGTGGGTTGTACAATTCCCCTCTCCCCACCCCCAGCATTTTAGAGTCTCTATTACGGAAAATTGTGGGAAGATATTCACATCTCTGTATGGAACGCACAGAGGACTTTTGTCATAAGAGATTACTTTTACTCTACCCACCCTCTCCACTGTGAATTAGGTTGGAAAAGTTTGTTTTTGAATTTGCTTTAAATAAATAGTTGATAAATGATGATGCGCAAAATTTAAAAATTAGAAAATTGGTTGCAGTGAAAAGTAAGTCTTCTGCCTCTCTCACTCTCTCATATCTTGATCTCTCTCTTTAGAAGCAATCCTGAGCACCATTTTTGTCTCTACTTCTCTGGAGATTTTCTAGGCATTTATAAATATGTGTCTATGTTTTTTTTCCCCATACAAATGACATCTTACTATCTATCATATTTTGGAGTATTTTTTTATTTCAAGTTAATATGAGGCTACAGAGGTTTAGGTTACATTGTTTTCAATTCTAAGACAAAGTTCAAGTTGTAATTTTTGGACTACTTTTGCTATTTTCACAGATCGTTCCATATCATATATTGGGCTACCTTGTTCTGCTTGACACCTATCTAGTTTTTCATTGAGTAGATGTTTCATAATACATAAAGATTTGCCTGTGAATGGTATTTAGGCTGTTTTATTAATCTCTTGCCCATAAAAGATAATGAATACTTTTGTATATCTGCTGTAAGATAGGCTGTCTATCTTAGTGCTTACAAATAGGACTCTGGAGTCCAAGGGCCTGAGTTTCTCCATTTACAATAGTGTATATAAACTATATATATAAAAAATAAACACATATATATAAAAAATATAAACTACATATGGGCTATATAATCTCATATTAATCTCTCTGTGAATTAATCTCTCTGGAATTAATCTCTCTGTGCCTGTGGAATTAATCTCTCTGTGCCTCAGTCTCCTCACTCATAAAGTAGTATTTATCTTGTAGGTAAGAAGTAAATAATAATTGAAAACAGTGATCTGGCTGGGCCTGGTGGATCATGCCAGTAATCCTAGCTATTTGGAGACAGAGACAGGAGGATTGCTTGAGCCCAGGAGTTCATGGCTATTATGGTGCCACCAGACTCCAGCCTGAGTGACAGAGCAAGACCCTATCTCTAAAACAAGCAAAACGCAACAGTCAGTATAAAGCTTATAGACCAGTGCAGGCATGTGGTCAGCTTTGTCTGTGTTTCTGTCATTTCATATGATCTGGAAACATGAATCCTAAGATGTGCTTATGTCTGCATGTTTCTCAGCCACTTTCAGTAGCTTTTAGAAACCATCACACTTTTTGAGTCTTTGGGTTATATTTGTCTCCTAGATTTATTCAAATGCCACGTTCATCCTCCTCTTCTCCATTTCCTTATTGCATTTGTGTAACATCCTAAGGAGAAAAGGGAAAATGATGTTTCAGGCCAGTATATGCATATGTTCAAACTCCTTTAAAGGCATAAAAATATATTGTCAATGATGATAATTTTTAACAAATAGTCCAAAAAATAACCAGTACGTAATTATTTTCGATTATTATAATACCTAAGTATTTACAGTTAGGAAAAAAAAATAATATATTTCCCTGAATTCTCGTTGAGCTCATGTGTATGACTCAATATTTAGTGAATAATTTTACCATGTTTTAAGTTATAAAAAGAATCTTTGGAAAAGACAGAAAAGTGTCCTTACTCTGATTTGGTTGACTTTTGATGGTGGATGTTTCAGGGTCTTACATCACCTAAGTCTTACATCATCCGAGATTACCACTTTTGGATTCAGACAAACCAGCCCTAAAAAGCCCGCAGTTGGCATTTGCTGGCTGTCTGACCATGGTTCTCCGTGGGACATTATTTATGGATCCACCTTGTGGGACTTCATGAGGATGACTGGCGAGAGTATGTGAAGGGCACTGGAATGCATGGCAAGGGGCAGGTGCTCACAGACCATCTCTTCTTCCTTTCCTTCCCTCATTTCTCTTGCTTTCCACTTCCTCCTGTCATTGTCACAGTCCCCTGGCTGTACCTTTCTTTACCTTAACCTCCAGTGCTCTTCATCTCACTCTCCTCCTGGCTCATGCCCTAAAATTTATCAGTGTGCTTTCTCTGCTTTAACTGCGAGGGCAGTTTACCTCTTGGTTGTTTACATTCTGCCTTGTGTTCACCAAATGCTCAATGAATGTCTGCACATGAGTGAATTAGAGGCAGGCTTATTGGCTCCCTACTCCAAAGAGGTCATCACTATTCCTTTGACAGCAGTAGCTAGCAACAACATTGCAAAACTGAAATTTGTGGGCACAGTGATGCATGGGAGTTCCTGACATGATAATAGAGATTGGTGGTTTTTTTAGACATTCTGTTACTCACGTTGGAATGTAGTGGTATGATCATAGCTCATTGCAGCCTCAAACTCTTGTGCTTAAGTGATCCTCCTGCCTTAGCCTCTGAAGTAGCTAGGATTACAGGCATGCACCATATGCCTGAGAGTGGTATTTTCATCCTTGGTTGTTCTTTTGAAGAATTTTTCGATGGCCTACTCTTGAAATCTTTTCCCTGAATTCTCGTTGTTGTTGGTAGGGAATGGAGCTGGGTGTGGAGGGAATGTCTAGATACATTCATTTCATCAAAGCTTCATTAGAATGGTTCTTGCAGAAGGCCTACTTTGACTCCGTTGCCCCCTACTTCCTGCTGTCCAAGAAAAGCGTGAGCCAGTTGGCTTGCAGACTTAGAGGACAGCTAGGTATGGTCCTTAGGGTCAGTGTGTTGGGGCAAACAGCCTGCCCTGTAAAAAACCTTTCTGGTGACTGCAGCAGGGGACGTCCACCTGGCCTAGGCCCCATGCCGCTAGGGCAGATCCAACAGGGAATGCTCAGTGTAGAGCTTCTGAGAGAGGTGTAGACAGGTTCAATGAAGGACAAGGCCTCTCCACGGCCTCTTCAGTGGTCCCCACATTCATGGCCTCAAGGAAGACCTTGCGTGTGGGCAGGGTGCAGAAGGCTACAGTGACAGACCAGCACACGATCCAAGGGTGGTAGGCAGCCAGCGAGGCATAAGGTAAAGCCATAGGGAAAGTAAAGCCACACGTGGAAAGGGAACAAGAGGACCTTTGTTGGCTCCTCCAAATCACTTATTTGGAGAAGAGCTACTCTATTTTGCATTAAGTGTTTTGCTGTGAATTTTTGAAATAGCAGTCACACCCATATTTAAATGTAAGAGCCAGAATGCTCTCCAAAGATACACAGGCCAGGTCCCTTCCAGCTCCAAAGGCTGTGATCCCACAAACACAAATATTGGCATGATAGAAGTCATTGTTTCCACTTGGATGCTCTTCCATTCCTCTCTTACCCAGGCCTTCCTATCCTTCGGTTCCCTCTGTCCAACTTTGACTTTCTTTGACTCAGGCTTATTTGACTGGCAATTAGATATAGCTTTGTGAGTTAAAGTGTTATTTATGAAACCTGGCCTCCGCAGTAGATCTTTCCCCTTCAGGGCAGGCACTTTTCATCTCCTATACTGCTACAGATGGGTGGGGCCCAGCGGTTCTTAAAGTGTGCTACCTAGCAGCAGCCTGGGAACTAGTCAGAGGTGCAAGTTGGACCCACTGAATTCGCAAGTCACGGTGGTGCTCAACAGCCTGTCCTTTAACAGGCTTTTCTGGTGACTGCTGGATGCTGAAGTTTGGGAATCTTTGGTGTAGTCATAAAAGCAAGGGACTAAGAGGCTGCTCCAGCATCTACCATCCATCTGACTGACTTTGGGGAAGCAAGTTTTCCTTTAGTCTCTTCCTTTCCGGATATTTTGTAGATTTTTTTTTTTTTTGAGACAGAGTCTCACTTCGTTGCCCTCGGTTGAGTGCTGTGGTGTCACAACTCACAGCAACCTCCAACTCCTGGACTTAAGCAATTCTCTTGTCTCAGCCTCCCAAATAGCTGGGACTACAGGTATTTTGTAGAGATTTATTCTACAGGATGTTACTGGGTGCTATCAGGATAAGGATGGGTGAAGGGCTCTGTGTCCAAATAAGTTAGTGAAATGCTGTTTCAGGTAATTTTTTTCTACAGGTTTTTTTTAGGTAAAATTTATATACAATGAAATGCGCCAATATTTAGTGTGCATTTGCTGAGTTTTGACAAATGTGTACATATATTGGAATAATCTAAACCTCTATCAAGATATAGAACATTATCACTCCACAAAGTTCTCGTAAGCTCCTTAGCAGGCAGCTCTCCCTGCCACCCCTGCAGTGCTTCGGCTAATTTAAACAATTCTTCACTTCATGACTTTTCAGATACCTAAATATGTCATTGAGAGTCTTTATGGAAGGAGGTTGTAAGCTTGTGAGACCGAAGAACACGTTTTCTGCCACATACCTGCTAATTCTTCTGAGAAGACAGTGTTTTAATGCAACATTTTGGGAAACACTGGCCTAGCTGATCCAAGGGCACTTTGAGCCATGTGAGACGGCTCATCAGTGAGAAATTCAGAAACTTCAAATACAGATTAAGTGAGACAAGATGCCAGAATTTATAATTTGGGTAAACCAGACTTACAGAGCAGGTTGACCATGGAGAAAATACGGAAATAACTGAACATCAAAGAGTGTACTTTTAAAAGAAGTGAGTTTTTCTTAGATATAAAATGGTATATTAGAGGCAAGGTGGGGAAGATAAAGAAAGGAAAATGTCACTTACTGAGCATATTGAAGGCCTGACAGGAAACATGTGGCACATTCAAATCAGGTAATTTAATGCAATTTCAATAAAGGAACTATTTATAAAGGGTGTGGGCAGGGACTGGGAACAGCAACAGTGATGACGCAGGACTTGATTCCTCCGTGTACCTGGCTGTGCATATGTCTCATTCAGTCATGATAACAACCCAAAGGTCGGTGTTATGATGTCACACTTTGCAGAAGAGGAAAATGCAGCCCAAAGAGGCAAAGCACATTCCCTTAGAGAGCAGCTGGGAAATGGAGGAGGCAGAACTCGACTCCGTCCGCAGCCTGAGTCTCCCCGCTGCACATTTTCTTAGGTGAAGCCCCCTCACGTCCTTCAGGCTTCCCCTGTGTGACAAAGCCAAAAATACACCTTTCTAGAATTCATGTGCTAAGCTACGGATATGTTGCTCTGAGCCACCAGTACACAGGAGAAAATACGCAGCATGCTAGGCAGATATATAAATTAATAATAAAACAATGCAGATTGCATACATGGGAAGAGATAAAGATTGTAAACACCCACTCTCCATGTCTAAGTGGGTCGGGGCTGTGGAAATTGGTCGTGCATTTTTTTTTTCAAACATCCATCCATCTCAGAAATCTTTTTGAAAGAGATGAGATCCTCTTAAAAGGGTATGATGAGGCAGCTTGGCTGGTAGGGAAGAGGGAGAGGGAACATTTCTCAGATATGTGGCACAGCCTGGCAGTGGGAGTAACAGGAAAGGGAGCGCTTTGCTTAAGTGCCTGTACCAAATGGTGGTGGTGGTGGCAGCAGCGGCAGAAGGGGTTACGATGGGACCTGAGGGTTCCTCTAACACGAGCTTTTCTATTTGGGTCATGCTGGTCTAGTCTCTCTTTAGCCTTAACACCTTTGTTCAAAATTAGTAAAGGTTGTATTTTCTAAGAACTGATTTTATTTCCTTCAGGAAGTTTCATTTGAATGTTGATCTTAAGCCCTAAGAAAATTGAAGTCATTTCTATTTCCCCCACGTCAATTTGAATTTGGGTTGGCTTTTAATTCTCAATTAAAATATTTCTTTATGGTTAACTACTTTCTATTCCAAAAAACAAAAATACCTCTCGAATACTGTGCACAAGACCTGCCTTTGAAAACATCTGGTAAAAATAACAAGTCGCTTAGAAAACTGTAATTCTCAGATGGACCCCTGCCTCCTGGTTAGCAGGGAGTTGCTGGAGTAAACCTTTATTTCCTGTTGCTTCCACACAGCAGGCCCTTCACGGAAATATTTCACATGTTTCCTCAGGCAGCAGGGAACCTTGAAGGGCAAGCAGAGGGCTGAAGTCCCAGATAGGAACAGAGATGCTGTCTTTGCCCAGTGGCTCCTCAGGGTGGGTGGAGAGCCAGCCTGGGCCTTTGAAGCTGGGCCAGCTCCCTGCCCCAAACTCCTGAAAATTCTGACTCTCCCCCGGGCAGCCCAAGGCCCAAACTTGCCACACCTCCGGCTCTTTTTACAAGAGAGATGTTTTAAAATAGTCTTAAATGTCAGACATATTTTTTTCACAACATGCCTCAGACATCTCATAAATTATTCTGCAGTAAAACTTTAATAGGAATGCTTAGAAAATAAAGAGTTCTAGTTAATGGAGTTTTTGGTAACTTGCATGACTGTTAACGCTTAATCCTTCTTTTTTTCCCACCCCACAGTTCATTGGAAAAAAATCAGTAGAAAGTAGAGATGATATTTCTGAAACCATCTTTGAGGCTGTCTGATTGAAGTCTTATGTTCC
>CAUYON010135281.1:0-10584 GCA_963573935.1 Arctocebus calabarensis | reverse complement strand
GAGCCACTACCCCCACCTCCTCCCTCAGGAGAGGAGAAGGAGGTGGAAAGACTCGGGGAGCCTGAGCATGAGTATGCTAATCCGGTAAATCCAGATGCCGACTCTGATCGGCCTGTTAAAACTGCTAAGAAATTTGTTGGTGATCTTATCAGCTTAGATAGTGATGCTGAAAGTTGCCCTGATTTAGTGGAAACAAAAGAAGAAATAATATCAAAAGATACTGAATTTGAGCATTTTAAAAAAGCCATAGCTGAAGGATTTCAAACTATAAATAAGAGGTTATCATTCTTAGAAAAAAAGGGAGCTGAAATACTTTCTTCTAGGGCAGTCTCTAAAACAGGATCGTGTGAAGACGCAATACCACCTTATAAGCCTCTCACACCTTCTGCACCACCAAATCCAATGCCTTGGAGAGATGACCCTTGGCATTCAAATGCCCCACCAGGCATCTATCCAGTATTGCCCAATCCACTCAGTTCTAAATTTGTGGCCCGATGTCATTTTCCTTTAGAAATTTCCGAATTGGTTATCGTGAAAAACCCAGTCTCCCAGAAATCGGTGAGCAGAGACTTTCCGAGAGCGCTCCGGGCACCCCCACCCTGAAGTTACCCAACCAGCACAACCGTATCCTGTTTTCCTATACGTGGGTCAAGCCCACACCCTCCTTATCCTGGTTACCCAAGCCCCAGTCCTGTTCCAACCCCCACCCCGCGTTCCCCGTTCCCACGCCCCGCGCAATCGGCTGACTGCCAGACTTTCAAACCAACCAATCCATGAGCAACACACAACTCACCTCACCCTTCCCCTCCCCTTGCAGTTTTCGGGTTTAAAACCAGCCTGTAACAGCCAAACGGGGTCCTTCCCCCAAGCGGCTGAGGGACCCTGACGCGTCAGCAATAAACCGCCTCTTGCTTTTGCATCGACTCGGGAGTTGGTGACTGTTTTCTCGGGGGTGTCCACCCTAGTTGGAACCCGATTTGGGGTCCAACAGTCCCAGCTACTTAGGAAGCTGAGGCAGGACTATCACTTGAGCCCAAGAGTTTGAGGTTGCTGTGAGCTAGGACAGCAAAGCACTCTACCCAGGGTGACACAGTAAGACTGTCTCAAAAATAAATAAATAATAAAGTAGAATAAAATACAGGGTTTTCAGGGTTCAGAATTTGCCTGGCCCACCCTTCACTATCTACCGTGCCCCTGTGTTTGTTCAATTGCTTTTTTTTCTTGTTTTTTTCTTTCTTTTTTTTTCTTCTCACTTTGTCATCCGGATAGTGTGTGATGCCATCGTCATAGCTCACAGCAACCTGACTCTGGGCTCACGTGATCATACTGCCTGTGCCTCCACAGTACCTTGTACTACAGGCACTTGCCATGATGCCCAGCTCATTTTTTTTTTTTTTCTGTTTTTAGTCGAGACAGGGTCTCAAACTCCTGGGCTCAGGCACTCCACCAGCTTCAGCCTCCCACAGTGCTAGGTGAGAGGTTCTGGCATAGAACTGGGTTAAGGGTCTGCAAGAAAGGAGAGTAGGCCTGTCCAGGGACAAGGAAAGATTTTAATAGAGGGGAAAAGGAGACTGACCAAGAGGCATCTCCACTCCCACATGGTTGCAGAAGGCTTTTATTAGTCTCGTCAGTATAGCTGAGTTGAGCAGTGAGCCCGGGAGTGCTGCCCAGATCTCTTCTCTAGTGTGGGTCAGGATTTGGGCATATTCTTCAGATTATGGGCTAGGATCATAGGGTTATCCTTAGTACTAGTCAGGATTTGTAGGCTCTTTCAGGGAACTCTGGCCTTGAGGCACTCCAGGAGTCTGGGGAGGGAATTGCTAGGTTTTGACCTGATTTTTTAAAATGGCCGCACTTCTGTCCAGGATATGAGAATTCCTTTCCCACCATAGAAATACAGGCTTGAGCCACTGTGCCCAGCCACCCCACTACTTTTTATTTTTGATTTATTTATTTGATTAATTGATTGAGACTGAGTCTTTCAATCTGTCACCCTGGGTAGAGTGGCATGGCATCATCATAGGCTCACAACAACCTCAATCTCCTGGGCTCAGGTGATCCTCATGCCTCAGTCTCCGTGAGTAGCTGGGTCTACAGACGCCTACCACACCTGGCTAGTTTTTTCTGTTTTTAGTTGATATGAAGGTCTTGCTCAGCCTGGTCTCCAGCTCTTGAGCTCAAGCAATCCACCAGCCTTGGCCTCTCAGAGTGCTGAGATTACAGAGGTGAGCCACCGCACTCCAGTTTAACTAAACAGCTTTTGGATCCTAAACATTCTGCATGTCTGGGATTTGCCCGCTTGTACCTTCCACCTGGACTATTTTCCCATCCACAAAATTTGTTCCTTCTTATCCTTCAGATTTTAGTGTAGGAGACGTCTCTCCCACCCAACCCCAAAATCTGTGCCGCATATGCCTCTACTACAGCTTCTGGCCCAATGTGGTGAACTCACTGGCTTGCTCTCTGTGTCTTTGGCCGAGGACCTCAGTTTCATCAGCTAAAAGCCCTCTTTTTGTGTTCACGGTGCTGTACATCTCAGTGCTTGGTCCTTTGTAGACACTTAGTAAATACTTGTCTGTTGAGGATTTGGGGAGAGAGAAACCAGTGGAAGTTGCATAATTGACTGAGAGCCGGTGGACTGGAGGTCTCTGGCTGCTGGCTCCCTCTGCCATGGTTCTGGGCCCCATAACTGGTCCACAAACTGAAACCCAGTAAAGTCGCTTTTGCTCACTGAACCTTGCACCTCACTTAGCGTTGCTTATTTGTTAATGTTTACGGGAAAAATGTTAAACTCTCTAGAGAGGCAAGGACTCCGGCCAGCACTTTCTCCCCACAGGAAGTTACAGGAACGCAGTGACAGTCTCCAGGCCGCCATGTGCTCCTTCATCCACTCCATGAGTGTCCACTGTGTGCCTTACTAGTGTTGCCACAGGCTGGGGGTGATTTTAAGAAATGTCCTTCAGTTGAGGGAGATTAGGAGACTTTTCCTGCTAAGGAGATCTCCCACTGTTCCAGCAGAGTGACCAGGTCACCCTTGCCCCGATAATGTAGGAAATCACCCTAAAGTTGTTCCCTTTACTTTTTTTTTTTTTTAGACAGAGCCTCACTTTGTCTCCCTCGGTAGAGTGCTGTGGTGTCACAGCTCATAGCAACCTCCAACTCCTGGGCTTAGGGGATTCTCCTGCCTCAGCCTCCCGAGTAGCTGGGACTATAGGTGTCCACCAGAACGCCCAGCTATTTTTTTGTTGCAGTTTGGCCAGGGCCGGGTTTGAACCAGCTACCGTCCGTATATGGGGCCGGCGCCCTACTCACTGAGCCACAGGCATCGCCCCCTCTTTGCCCTTTTTTATCCTTTCAGGGTTGCCTAGAGTCCTTTGCCATAGCTGTGCTGTGTCTGAGGCCAGTCTTATTTGCAAATTCTAGGGTGGGTGGCCTGATTTCCTCTTCCAAGCTTCCATGTTAGTGCTACTAACGTGACAATCCCTCAGGCTCACTCTTACAGCAGAACACACGTGGGAAACCTTCTCCTTGGATTCTGCTCTTGAGGGCTGTGATTAATGACCGAAAACTGATGAGTGAGAGAAAAGAAAGCATTTCGCCATCATCACACATCTTTTATTAACATATTTGCAGGAATGAATTCACAGAACGGTGTGACTCCAAGTGATGGTTAGAATTTAGAGCATGTATTCTGTCTGAGTAGAGAAGGGGGAGAAGGGCACTGATCGGTTAACAAGTGTTTAAAGTGGGCCCTTAGGAGAACAAATAGGAGATGAGGATAGTTGTGTAATAATGTCTGCAGAGGTGTGTATGGAGAATTCTCATATTTTCTGGTGAGAATCATTCTTCCCTGGCCAGGCACATTAGCTCACGCCTGTAACCCTAGCACTCTGGGAGGCTGAGGCAGGTAAATCCCTTGAGCTCAGAAGTTTGAGACCAGCCTGAGCAAAATCGAGACCCCATCTCTACTAAAACTAGAAAAATTAGCCAGGTGTTGTGGTGGCTACCTGTAGTACCCGCTACTGGGGAGGCTGAGGCAAAGGGAGTGATTGCTCAAGCCCGAGAGTTTGAAGTTGCTGTGAGCTATGATGCTATGGTACTCTAGCTAGGTGACAGAGTAAGACTCCGTCTCAAAAAAGAAAAATGAAAAAAAAAAAAGACTGAGATCTTAACATCCAGGTACTCCAAGGGAGAAGCGAACAAAAATGGGTGGAGTAACCCTCAAAAGAGAAAGGAAATAACCAGAGGTTAGGCAGAGTAGCTCTAACTCCTGAAAGATTAGAGTTGGTAAATTACAGAGAAAAGATTTAGGTCCATGAGAGCCATTCAGTCCCTACAAAATCATCCAGCAACACACCTTTCTGGGAAGGGGAAGGAGAACACAGGTAGACAGAATAGCTCATCTAACTGGAATCCAGAAATTGGAAGAATAGTGAAACTTTACACAATAGTGGTGTCTGAGCTGAAAAGGGCCGAATATAGAGAACAAAAGGTTAAGGAGATAATTTGTTGTAATTACTTAGAACAGTTGTTTGCCATTTAATATATATACTCTGTTCTTTCCGTACATCATCTAATTTAATCCTCACAACAGCCAGTGAAGTACTAGTATTATTTCTACTTTACAGAAGAGGAAACAAATTATGTAACTGTTTTTATATTACTAGACATTTACTTCTTATTTTTTTCATACTCTGAATTAAATTCATGCCATATATCCTTGAGTACTGGAACCTTTATGCTGACTTCTTTGCATATTTTTAAACAGATAAATGAAGACTCCTTTTCTATACAGCAGAGCCTCTGTAAGTTGACCACCCAAGGGACTGTAATGAATTGGTCAACATATGGAGGTGGTCACATAAGGAACTTGCATTGAGTATATGTGGTGCATGTCTGGTCTATGAATATTAGGTCAACTTAAGGAGGTGGTCAATGTAGGGAAGTGATCAACTATGAAGGTTCTACTGTACATATATTTGCTATGATTAGGACTAGAAAAAACACATGAAAACTTGGAAGGAAGTGCTAATAGTATGGCTCGGTGCCTGTGGTCAATGAGTAGGGCGCCGGCCACATACACCAAGGCTGGTGGGTTCAAGCCCCACTTGGGCCAGCTAAACAACAATGACAACTACAACCAAAAAATAGCCGGGCATTGTGGCGGGCGCTTGTAGTCCCAGCTACTCGGAAGGCTGAGGCAAGAGAATCACGTAAGCCCAAGATGAGGTTGCTGTGAGCAAGGGCTGTGTCTCAGAAAAAAAAAAAAAAGTGCTAATAGTACTTGTATTTGGTGATACAATTATATTGTTATAGTAAACTTATTTTTGTTCCTCGTTTTGTACATTTTTGTATCACTTAAAATGAAAATAATAAATATATGAGTATATAATATGTTATAGATTAAAACAATAAGAGAATAGCCTCATAGCCAAGGGAAATATTCATGGAATCTTTGCTAAAAGCAGTAGCCGTAGAAAAAACATCATGTGAGTGTGAGCAATGACACAGCCAGATAAAATCTGAAATGTATTAGTTTCAAAATCTATGTGTTATGTTACATGGTTCATAAACTAATTGGAATCAAATCTAATAAACACTTTACAAGAAAGGTAAACAAAGCTTAGGTTACTAGAGGGCAGGGCAGTCCTATTTGCAGGTGAAGAAGTTGGAGGGCCAGGCTGAAGCAGCAAGGCCTGATGTGTGGTTCTGAGCCCAGAACTTTCTGAGACTCCATCTCCTCTTCGGTACAGTGGACATAAGGCTCTCCCACTGAGCAGACCACGCTGAGCATGACTCAACAGCCAGTTGGAGTGGACTCAAAAAGGAATTAGAGGAAAGAGCAATTCAAGAGAGCAAATGTAGACACAGAGGTTGAGGAGTTCTACTCCGAGAAGGAGAGAAGGGGAGTGGTAGCTAGAGGGATGTAGGCAGGAGACGCCTGTCTGGTTTGAAGGCCGGTGTATGTGCTGATGGGAAGGATCCAGGAGAGAGGGAAACGTGGATGGTGACGGAGACCTGCGGGAGCAGTGTTCTTGAGGGCCGGCTGTAGACGGGAGCATGTTGTGATGAAAGTAAGCAGCTGGAAGGACAGAGAAGGGATTGGCTGCAGATGTGGTGTGTGTGGAGGTGGAAGAGTTTGAAAGTTTGCATTGCCCTTGCCCCTGTTATGGGCACGGAGTCAAGTTCCTCCCTCCAGTGAACAGCAAAACCAAAAGAGGGTGTTGGGAGACATGAAGAGAGCTCAGAAGCCGTGAAATAGTTGTAGAATAGCCTAGGAGGGCAAACGGCAGGAGATGGTGTGTAACTGAGGTGTGGGCGGTGGTGGGGACCCCTGGGTATCTGTGGGCAAGAATTTAAAGTGCCATATGTAGTGTTTTCCTCCAGGCATAGTAGGTGTCAGCGGGCCACTCCCTTCTGAAGGCTCTGGGGGGGGGATTGCTCAACTTCTAGAGGCCACCTGCATTCTTTGGCTCAGGGTCCCTTCCTCTGTCTGCAAAGCCAGCAGCATATGTCACCTCATTTGCTCTCTGACTTGCTCTTAAGTTTGAGGACTCTGGCGATTACACTGGGCTCCTCTAATTCAGGATCACGTGTGGAGGTGGCTCCCCACCTGATAAGCGTTAATTTAACTGAATCTGCAGAGCCCCATTTTTGTTCTGTAACATATTCACAGGCATGCCGATCAGAAAGTGGACATGTTTGAGGGGCCTGTTTTCTGTCTTCCATGTTAGTAGGCTTGAATGCGTTACTATATAATTGTTTGGTTGTGTTCCTTTTATGAATTACTTGTGACTTTTTTCTCTTAGAGGCATTTTGAAGTATGCATAGTGCATGTTTTCCCCCAGTTTATTGCTTGCCTTTCAGTTGTTTATCGGATGTTATCTAACTTCCATAAGTACATTAATTTTTAAAATCTTTATATTATGGAAAATGGTAAACAAAAATAGAATTGTGTATAAGTCTCATATACTCGTCACCAATCTTAAATAATTATTGACTTCAGGCTAATCTCATTTTATCTATACCTTTACCTACTCCTCCTCCATTTTATTTATTATTTCGTGACAAATCCTAGATATGATTAAGGACAAATCGTTATCATTTTATCATAAGTATTTCAACAAAATACATTAATTTCATGATTTACATTTTTATGAATAATTTTCTGTAAGATTTTCTGTTCTTGGTGCCATGTATCCCAAAAGTCCACTTTACTTGTCTTTTAAAGGAAATGAAAATAAAGTATGAGTATATTTTTGTACCTGTCAAGGAAGCTAGTTCCCTTTTCTTTAACTTGCCTTTATTAGGAGTGACTGTCTTCTAATTGCTCACTCATGGTGAGTATGTTTGAGCACTCACCATGTGGAAAATGCTGAGTTTAACCTCACGTTGTTGCGTATATGTGAACAGGAATGGTGTAAAAGGATTACATTTATAAAATTAGCAGTCTGGTCATTGGTGTCCACAGCCCTGGTTCAGTCTCCTTTCTATGACAACACTGGTGGTTGGGAACAACTGCTGGAAGGCTGGCGATGGTCTGCCTTGCCCACAGCCACTGGCACTAGGAAGCAAAAACATGCGCAAAAGGGGGCAAACATAACCCTCTTCTTCACAGCCGGCCTGCTGTGCAAGGAGCCTTCCACATCCCCCAGACGAGGAGCCCAGGTTCACTGTGCTGGAACTACAGCAGAATTAGAGCCAGCAGCTTCCACTTTGAAAAGGAAGAAATACAACCATTCATTTACTCTAGGACTGGGTGAACACAGCTGGTGCAGGTGATGATCCAGTCCAGACAGAAAAGAGGGGCTCAGAGCAGGCTTTCACTGTGTGCCTGTCACAGCCTAGCAACTCCTGCCCCAAAACAAACAGAACCCCAGCCCCTGCCATAAACACCAGAGTTTGCTTGGCGCCTCCCTAACTTCCTAACCACCTGCTCTCTTAACCCCTTGCAGCCTGGTCCCCCTTTTCTGTGAAAAATCTTTCATTGAGAGTTGCCAGCCAGTCCTGGACATTATTTCAGTCTTTGTCGTGTGTGTCCTTTCTTCAGGAAGTGGCTGTCCACCACCCCTCTGGAAACTTCTTGTTCTCCGGGCTTCTGGAAAGCTCAGGGCCGTGCTCTCCTCGGGTGTTCTTGGTGCACCCCTGCTAGTGCAAGGGCTCCTTCTCCCTTCCTCCCTTAAACGCAGCCCCTCCAGGCTTTGTCAGCCATGCCTCTCTTAGCGCTTTCTCCTCAACTTCAATTCCCCTGGGAGATTTCTCCCAAATATGTATCTCAACCCTATTCTTTCCTGAACCTGAACTCCAGACCCACATTTCTGACCCATTTCTGGGAATGTCCGGATTGACCTTGCTCATCTCAGACTGGTTAGCCCAGCCTCTGCATTGATCCTCAGATCCTGGACCCCAATACCTGTCACCCCCAGGCTTGGACCACCAGGGGACTCCATTCAGGAGACAATCACAGCAGCAACTGAAGAAGAGCCAGCTTGTGTGGATCGTAAACTGAGTCTCATTACTGCAAATCAGGCCAGTCTGCGTGGAGCCCCTGGTGCCTGAGAGCTGCCATCTCTTCCTGTGAACGACACTCCTCTAGGTAGCGTGTCTTCATTACTGAGGCCCTGACACCATTGGCTTTTTGTTTCTTTTTTTTTTATTAAATCATATCTGTGTACATGAATGCAATCATGGAATACAATGTGCTGGTTTTATATACCATTTGAAATATTTTCATCAAACTGGTTAACATAGCCTTCACCGCATTTTCTTAGTTATTGTGTTCAGACATTTATACTCCACACTTAGTAAATTTCACATGTACCCTTGTAAAATGAAACCATTAGTTTTACCGGCTAATCCCCAGACTATCAAATCCTGTTTTGCTTTTTCCCAGCCCCACTAGCACTGTGTTCCAACCTACAGTCTTCTGGATACCGGGCCTTGAGCCGTAGGGACAGTCTTCCAGGCATTCCTTGAGCATTATTACCCCTCCTCAAAGTCCTGCCTCCCTCTCTGCCTAACTTCCTCCACGCTCTTGTTATGTCATGCTCAAAACTACAGAAAACCCCTTCAACTCTCACCTCAGGATGTCACGTCTCCGTCTGTCTTCAGCCCATCCTGCCGTCTGGTGGCATCTTGAATCCTTCCTAGAACTTGGTGAGGTGTAAAGACATACTTAATCGAATAGGAGATTTTATTCTTCCAGAATATTACAGGGGTACACGTGTTTTGGTCATATAACTTGCTTTTCTATATTTTAAGTCGAAGTTACAAGTGTGCCCTTCACCCAGAAAGTGTGTTGTACCCCTTAGGAGTGAATTTACCCATCCTCTCTACCCCTCCCTCCACCTGCTTGAATCCCATTGACTTTTGCTTCCACATGTACACACCAAGTCTTGATCAACTAGTTCCAGTTTAGTACGGAGTGCTTGTGGTGGCTGGCTTTCCATTCCTGCCATACTTCACTTAGGAGAATGGTGTCCAGTTCTATCTAGGTTGTTACTAAAGATACAACATCACCACTTTTCAATGAATGAGTAGTACTCCATGGTATACATACACCACATTTTATTAATCCATTCATGTTCTGATAGGCAGTTGAGTTATTTCCACATCTCTGCGATTGTGAATTATATATTGCAGACTCGGCGCCAGCCACATGCACCAAGCCTGGTGGATTTGAACCCAGTCCAGGCCAGCTACAACAACAATGACAACTACAACAAAAAAATAGCTGGGCATTATGGCAGGCACCTGTAGTCCCAGCTACTTGGGAGGCTGAGGCAAGAGAATCAATTAAGCCCAAGAGTTTGAGTTTGCTGTGAGCTGTGATGCGACGGCACTCTATGGAGGGTGACATAGTGAGACTCTGTCTCAAACAAAAAAAATTTTATTTATTTATTTATGGAGACAGCCTCAAGCTCAACTGTCCTGGCATCATAGCCAGTCTCACTCTTTCACTCTCAGTAGAGTACCATGGCATTAGCTCACAGCAGCCTCAAACTCTTGGGCTCAAGAAATTGTCTTGCTGCAAACTCCTCCACCCCTATGAGTAGCTGGGACTACAGGCGCCAGCCACAATGCCCAGCTAATTTTTCTATTTTTAGTAGAGATGGGTTTCTTTCTCGCTCAGGCTGGTCTGGATCTCCCAAGCTCAAGCAATCCACTTGCCTCAGCCTCCTGGAGTGCTGGGATTATAGGCAAGAGTGAGCTACCGCACACAGCCAGAAGACAGAGGCTTCATTTGTCGAAGACAAATGATTTCATCTTTCTTGCAGAGCTAGTTGTACAAGTCATTAAACTTGAAGTTCTGAAAAGAGAATGACAATTTTAAATTCATAATGATTTACTAAGAGTCATAAATAAATTACAAAGATTTCAGGCTTGGCGCCTGTGGCTCAACGGGCTAAGGCGCCAGCCACGTACACCTGAGCTGGCGGGTTTGAATCCAGCTCCAGGACCCGCCAAACAACAATGATGGCTGCAACCAAAAAACGGCCGGGCGTTGTGGCGGGCGCCTGTAGTCCCAGCTACTTGGGAGGCAGAGGCAAGAGACTCGCTTGAGCCCAGGAATTGGAGGTTGCT
>CAUYON010135280.1:0-22685 GCA_963573935.1 Arctocebus calabarensis | reverse complement strand
ACCCAGTCTACAACCCGCTCACAGACCTGGCGCGGTTCCGCCTTGCTCAGGATGATGTGGACGGCATTCAGTCCCTCTATGGTGAGTGACGCTGGAAAGATTAGGCATCGGGGAGCCTTTGCACCATGGTCTGCAGGAAAGTCTTAACATGCTACGTGGAACATTTGTAATTTAGCACAAAGCACCTGAGAACGTCCAGAAAGCATAGAAATTCCCAGACACATCACACCTCCCTAACATTTGCATCCCCGAATCTGTTTCCTCCAGGACCTCCCCCTGCCTCCTCTGATGACACCCCCGTGTCTCCCACGGAACCTGTCCCTCCACAACCTGAGACACCAGCCATGTGTGACCCCGCTTTGTCCTTTGATGCAATCAGTACCCTGAGGGGAGAAGTCTTGTTCTTTAAAGACAGGTCAGGACAGAAAATTCATTTTCCTATATACTATTTTGCTTTATAAGTCATACAAAGGAAAACACATGGAAACTTGATAGAGATGTTTAAACAGTGAAAACAAAAACATTTCCTCTAAGCTTACTCATCACATCTGCCCTTTGCACATTTTCCTAAAACCGTTAGGTTCATTTTTGAAGACTAAGAATGAGTTGATTCTTATCCTCTAATTATTGTTGCCAAATGTCCAAAAACATGGTGACTTTTCAAAAGGTGCAGGAGTATTTTTACAGTTTATTTTTGTTTTGGCTGGGGCCAGGTTTGAACCTGCCACCTCCGGGATATGGGGCTGGCGTCCTACTCACTAAGCCGCAGGTGCTGCCCATGCAGGAGTATTTTTAGAACAAGAATTTTTTTATCTTTACCTCCTTTAACGATGACACCAGGATAAGCATTACATTTAATCAATTAACTTACTTCCTGCTGTATAGGTGAACTCATGATAAAACATTCAAACTGCACAAATGGGACGAAAGTGAAGATATTTTGTTTCCCCAGTTCTCCCTGTATTCATTCACAATCAAAACCTCTTGCATGTCCTTTCGGAATTGTCCTGTGCACATATAAGCATAGACAGACACAGAACCTACGTATGCACAGACGCTGCCCAGCTTTTTGAAAAGCATAAATGATGGTACAGCATACCACTGTATCATAGATACTGCAGGTAGTCAAAGCTCTCGCTGGGCTAATTTGCATGGTAGGATAACTTCTCTGCAACAGCTGACATTGCTCTGAAAACCTATGACAGCAGGTCCACTGCAGTCTTCTGAAGGAAAAGAATTTTCCTAATGGGAATATATTTCATTTCTGTCTTTCACCCAGCTTGGAAGAGAGGGACTGGGGAAAGTTGGGGTGAGGCGGGACGGTGCGGAAAATCAAAGTGGAAGACTGTTTTTCAATGTATACATCTTTTTACATATATTTTAGGCATTTTTGGCGCAAATCCTTCAGAATACTAGAGCCAGAATTTCACTTGATCTCTTCATTCTGGCCGTCCCTGCCTTCAGCCTTGGATGCTGCATACGAGGTCACCAGCAAGGACACTGTTTTCCTTTTTAAAGGTAGCTGTGACGTAATCATTGCTTTAACTCACCCAAATAAACCCTTTGGCAAGAAAATTGAACAGGATTTTAATTTTCTCTACTATGTCAAAATGTGCCTGCTAAAGCAGCCAAAGGTAATGAAGAAATGACCAGAGCTGTTATTATTTAATTCAAATTTTATAGATGATAAAAATAAAGACGGGAAGGCCAATTGCCCACAGTTGTAAATTCTCTCACTTGATATTTGTTCATTCATTCAATCTGCAAGTTTTTTTGCTAAAAGCCGACTATGAGCTGGTGACTAAATCTAAAATTCAGGCTGCTGCTTCACCATGAAAATCAAAGGTGCCAAGATGTATTTTTTTATTAATTTTTTTTTTTTTTGAGACAGAGTCTCAAGCTATCACCCTGGATAGAGTGCTGTGGCTTTACAGCTAATAGCAAACTCCAATTCCTGGGCTCAAGCGAGTCTCCTGCCTCTGCCTCCCAAGTAGCTGGGACTACAGGTGCCCGCCACAACGCCCGGCCAGTTTTTAGTTGCAGCCGTCATTGTTGTTTGGTGGGCCCGGCTGGATATGAACCCGCCAGCTCAGGTGTACGTGGCTGGCGCCTTAGCCCGCTGAGCCACAGGCACCGAGCCCCAAGATGTATTTTTAAAGCTAAAAGGCTTAACTATTTGATCTGCTTTTAACAGGAAATCAGTTCTGGGCCATCCGAGGAAATGAGGTGCAAGCAGGCTACCCAAGAGGTATCCATACCCTGGGTTTTCCTCCAACTGTAAAGAAAATCGATGCAGCCATGTCTGATAAGGAAAAGAAGAAAACATATTTCTTTGTAGGGGACAAATACTGGAGGTGAGATGCAACAGGAGTGACTCTGTAGGAGCCTAGCTAGGAAAATTGTTTTCTTTTTCTGAAAAAATCCACCACCACCACCCCTTAGGCTGGTTTACCTCTCAGGAGGAAGAAGGGGTTTTGGACAACTTCTGGACAGTACCTTGAAATGTAGCAGGGGGTTGTAACAAGCATTTCTTAAGCTCTCCACTTCCACGAGCCCCACGTGTCCAGCCTGGTGCTTCCCTCTTGCTGTCTCCCCACCTTCTAGGAGCCCCATCCTTCCTTCTCCACCTACTCAAATCCTGCCCGCTTCCCAAGTCCTGGCTCGGGGACCAGGGCCTCAGTGCGGCCTTCCCTCCTGGACTGAATGCCCAGCTGGGAAGACGCCCTGAGAATCCCGGCCACGACCCAGCCCCCTACAGTCCGCTCCTGGTCTCACCGTGTTTGCCTCGTCTTCCTAACGCTACCACATGATATCAGGGGCTTCCTCCAGCCTCTCCCATTCACTACTGTCTGTGTGCGAGATGACAGCAACAGCCGTCCAGTGTAGGGGTCCAACCCGGGGCTTGCAGACAGGCTGACTCCCGGGCCAGCCGCCTAAACGTTGAGACCTCCTGGCTGACCACCTGACCTCCAGCCAAGGGATCCAAAGCACATGGACTGCGCTTTGCTCCTCAGCCCAATCCCTTTTCCTAGGAGGCTGCCAGAGAAGACTTAGTTGTGCAGGGCAGGGAGAGAAGTATGTATGGGCGGAATGGGGTAGAGAACTTGAAATTGTGTTTCTATTTCAGTTGAATGATTCAATTCACTTATTCACTTTATACATATACACACACATATACATTTATGTATGTCCCTGTGACAGAAAGATGACTAAGGCTCAAGGAACACGCTGACGAGCGCCTCGTGCCACCCCCATGTTCCTGATGGAGATGTGGAGCTTAGCTTACACGACCATCACAGTCACATATTTCTGTAGTCCTAAATGTGCTAGACACTTATTTGCAGAATTCCACATTAAGCCCAGCGTGATCTATGAATCTGGTTCCACGGCCCCTGTGTGTCACTGAGCTGTGTGTCTTTTACTCGAACAGATACGACGAGAAGAGACAGGCTATGGAGTCAGGTTTCCCCAAGCAAATAGCTGAAGACTTCCCAGGGGTCGACTCACAGGTTGATGCTGTTTTTGAAAAATTTGGTAAGAAGATACTTATTTTATTAGCCGTGAAACATTTAAAACATTCTATGGCATCAGAGGGGAAAGGAGAATTAAAATAAGTTTCGATAACAGGGTTTTAAAAAATTTTTCAAACCATTTCCTTCCCCCAAATTTTGATTCACCTACTTTTTTGTATCAATTATGTAATGACTTCACCACAGTAAGTTATTTTGAATCATAAATTTAATTAACACAAATCTTTCTGCTTTATTTTATACATGCACATAAAACCAAATTACCCAAGGGTCACTTCCCACTTCTAGAGCTGTTACCTTACAGATGACACTATCAGTATAAAAATCCCGTCAGTGGCCTGGCCAGGGGTAATACTGGCCGGCTGGGCTTTTCTCCCATGCCCTCTTACTGCTACTATGAATTCCCAGGGAGATTTTCTCTGTCTTTCATGAGTAGTCAGTCATTGCCCATATTGGTGGTCACTTGCTAAAACTTACTTTGTTGTGTACCTAAAGTTTCAAAAAAAAAAATTATGTTTTCTCCTACTCAAGGACAGGTGAGCTTTACTGAAAAGCAGTGGGGAATGTTTGCAGAGCACTGTGGTGTCTTGAAAGAGTGTTTCTCAGCTTGCAATGTGGGGACAGGGGAAGAGGAGTGTTGGGAAGAGGTGATCATAGTTTCCAGACAAGCAGAGAATTTTATCTGATTGGAAGCAGAATAATCTCAAAACCCATTGCTGTCAGACAGAGCTCGCATGAAGGGCCGTCTCCATCCTTCTTTGTTGAGTAACCTTGGACAAGCCTCTAAATCTGTCTAAACTTTAACTTACTTATCTATAAAATGGAGTTAGATAGGGCGATTGCAGAGATAAATGAGAATAAAGCATGCAAAATGCTTCACACAGGCCCCGGCACAAAAACTCCATAAACTCTTCCTCTCTTTAGGTCTGTATGATTATGAGCTTTGAATGTTGCCGAATGACTTTATTTGAAAAATTCTTGTCTGTATTTTCAGGGTTTTTCTATTTCTTCAGTGGATCTGCACAGTTGGAGTTTGACCCAAATGCAAAGAAAGTGACACATATTTTGAAGAGTAACAGCTGGCTTAATTGTTAGGAGAGGCGTGTACAACACACACTATGAGCATTCTAAATGAAGCTAGTAACTGTTTACCTAAGTCTTTGTACCTGACAAGGGTTTGTTTTCTCCTGCACGTCGTGTTGTGACAGAGAAGTCAAGTGCACACTGTGCCTCCTGCCAGTCATCTTCACGTCACCACAGGGCATTCAAATGGGCCGCTGCCTAGCTCACACCGGGTCACACCGAGTGATTTTTCACTCATGTGCGACAGACGACTGTATCTATGTAGACTATTTGCTTGTTATTTAATAAAGATTTGCCCGTTATTTTATTGTATTGTTTTGTTTCAAGAGCGAGTCATTCTCACAATCTTGCAGACATTGTGGACTGAGCAGTGGACAGCCTCAGATACGTGGCCAGTGCACAAGGGTCACCTTGACCAGGGCTTCACAGCAGGCTCATTTAGAACTGAAGAGAATCTACCCCTTGCCCTCTGCATGAGCCCCACCAACAGGGTGCTTATTCTACCACCTGGACTTTGCATGCATGGGTTCTGATGTACCTACAGAGAAAACCCTGGTCACATTGTCCCGAAGGCTCTGGGAAAACTGTGAACTGAATCCTATAATCACAGCAAATAACCTGATTCACACACCTTTTTTACATGTGGGGAAATCAACCTGGTTCTTCATCTTCCCTTTTTACTTACATATTCCCTCCGTGGAGCCCCTTCCCCTAGCCTCATAAGCAAAAGTCCTCAAATCTACCTTGTCCACACAAACAAATATTCTCTTCTATTCATTTTGTGGCTGTCTGTGCCCCGAGGTAAATGCCCAATGGCAAATGACAATTCCTAAACAGGTTTATCACCCCTGAGTAACATCTCCACATCCTGGTACACAGTGTGAGTTCATTCCCTCTTTAATTTATCCACTCACTTGAGAATGATTTATTAATCAGAGTCCATGTGCCAGGCATTCTGCTAGCTTATAGGTACAGAAACCTTAAAAAAAAAAAAAAGAGGACGCAATTCCTTCCTTCATTGAGATCATTAATACGGCCAAAAATAATGTATATACAGATGACCGCAAATGTGAACACAACATTAAATCTGGCAGGAGTTACAAAGGAAAAAAATAGACTTCTTTTCTAGAATCCCAGGAGTCCCTAATCAGAACACTCTTGTCATAATTTCGAAGCCTCTTTCTCTTAGTCGAATCCTTTTGGGAAAAATGTTTTTTTGGTTGGTGATCTTGAATCCAAAGGGTCACCTCCCAGATGCGGCCACGTTCACTCGCCCAGCACGACTGCACCTCTGGGAGAAAAGGCGCCTTTGAGACGGGGCGGACCAGGTGGCCCCGCCCTCGCCCCGCCCACCCCACCCTCACGCCGCCCATCCCACCCTCACCCCGCCCCACTCTCGCCCTCGCCCCACCCCGCTCTCACCCTCGCCCCGCCCTCACCCCCCCGCCCCTCCCGGACACTAGCGCCCCTGGCGGCCACCGCCCGCCCCTCCCCCCCACCCTGCAGCACACCCCAGCGTGCAGCGTTCAATGGAACAAATACCTCTTTTATTTACAACCTTCCCAATTTTGATAGAGTAAATAAATGCATGCATTAAATAAATACATAAGTCAAATAAAATATTAAAATAAAACAAAAGGCATAATCAAATAAAAATAAATATGTTTGAGATGAATACTACATAAAGAATATAATTTTATATCTTGTAAAAGATATACATGTTCTATATTTTAATATGGTGTATAATAGAGTTAAAATAAAAATTAAGAAACAAATCAAATCAAACTATATGCCTCAGTTTACATGTACAGGATTCAGTGTGTCAGTATTTTGCTACAACATTCAATTCCACCATGACTATCTCTGAGCGCACCTGTGTGTCTGATGGAAAGTCTTTTTTCAAGGGCTGAGCAGAGAGGGGGGACCGGAGATTCTCAGGCATGAGAGCCACTGGATGCTCGCTGTAATCGTCATGCTGGGGAAGTGATGGAATTGCATTCTGATTGAAGTTGATAGAGCAGTTAGTAAGTTGGGATGCATTTGGTTTTAGGTAGCAGAAAATTTCAGCTGGTTTTAAAATAAAGGCATTTCCTGTTTCACATTTCTGAACAGTACAGTGTTAAGGCAGGTTTCAGTTTTAGCGTGATCAAGGTGCTGGCTCCATCACTCTATTGTTGATTCTGCCCTGAGTCAGTTTTACCTTCAAGCTGGCTTTCCTGGTGGTGGGAACACAGCAACATCGTATAGTGTCCAGGCATGGCACTTATACAAAGGACCACCTTCAATTGAAAGGACAGTTCTGACCCTCCCTCTGCTTGGACCATGGCTAAGCTACGATGGTGTTTCATCTATCCTCTGGGCAAGGAGGATGGGTCAGTTTCACTCCAGCTAGGTTGGTGTTGAGGCAACAATTTCTGTCCATTCACCACAAAGAGAAACTGGGAGGTGAGAGCCTGGAATAACAGGTACAGATAATTTTTAGGAGATGCCGGGCTGAGAAGGAATAGGACAAGATTATTATTTTCTTTGTACTGTCAGACCTGATTCGTAGTTCTTATGCACATTTTTGTGTGGTTGGGAACTAAACAACTTTCTACTTACCAAGCACCTGTTTTGTGCCGGGGCTGGACGAGGGGCCTGATGTGCGCTGTTCATTTGGTCCGTATAATGACTGTTGATTGATAGTTTGTCTCACTCATGGTGAAATATCAAATTAAGTTTAGAGCGATTCAGTGGCTTCACCATGGTCACTTAGAAAATACCATTGTCCAGATCTAATATCCTATCGTCCTGGTTTCAGAGATGATTTCTTATTTTGTCTAGGATAGTAGTCAATACATCAGCCTGGGTGATTTTACCTTAGGTAGTTTTGACTTTGCTCTGAACTAGAGGTTCTGCTATGTCATACCCCATGGTCACAAAGGGGCTGGGTCTTCCTGGATCTTACAGTTTAAAATCCCCACAGCCCAAGGGCTAGGGTTCTCCTGTGTCTGACATTTTGCCTTGCTAGCCATGTGCTAGCTCAAATTATAATGGACAAGAGGGCCCCTCACAAGTGCTACTGTTACTCTTTGTAACTTTTCCCAAGCAATCTTGTTCCAGAAGGCCTGGTGCATATCTGTGTTCTGAGCAGCCATTCGCCCAGGGTTGACACCAGCCAGAGGCGAAGCACCAGAAACAAGACTTGGGGCCCATGTCAGGACGAGACCAGACCTAATGGTGACGTGGTGCTGAATCCCAGAATGACGCTCAATAACTGGCTCATTCCTCTTGCTTTGGGCAAGTTTGGCCCTGGAAATTTGGAGCACGTTTGCATTTACAGGAAGTGATCCTGTGACACCAGGTTGGGGGGGAAGGGAAGGACAGCAAAAGCTGGGAATTAGGTTGAGACTTGGCAATAAACCAGCAGAATGATGGATTTGACACAGATGAGAAAATAAAAGATAAGGAAAGTACAGAATCATCACTCAGTGAACGCACAGGTCATGTAATCTGGAAGCATATGAGAAACCCGTCATTGAAAATCAGGCAACACAGAGATTAGTTATAATCCTCTGGGAAGGAACACGGTCGGAGGAACAGACAGGATCGACCCAGGTCTGGCGTGAAGAACCTGTGAAAGTACATAGCTCTCTGTAAAAGTAGAGAAGTTGACAGGGATTGATTATGAGAAAGCGTCCAGCTTGCCCAACTGGGATTTGGGTAGAATCATCCCCGATGATGATTTGGGTTTAATCATCACATTAAACAAATGTGCTTTTTTTAAATTTACAACGATACGCGTGTACCACTTTACTGACCATAGCAATATCTTCCCTTTGGTTAGGGAGAAAATTAACCACTTCTGGAAAAAATAAGTTTAATACAGAGAAGGAAGGAGTGGGAGGTTTAATGATATTAATGAATACAATATTCAGACTTAGTTGTTTAAGTACAATTATTATGTTGCCTTTGTAGTCTGCTATTTTGAAGGTTTTCTCTTTTTAAGATATTTGAAAAGTATGTGAGAATTTCATTTGAGGACTTCAGTTCTTTGATTTGTTAGATTAATAGGCTTAAGTGCTTAGAAATACCCTGTTTGATTTTAAGCCTGCACAATAGATTTTCATTATTTGAAAGAATCATCTACATTAAAATCATAATTATAACTTGAAGTATTGATGAAAATATTATTTATGAATGCAAATACTATTAAGGATAATTTGTTATTTTAACTATATGAATCAATAAAATGTTAATCAAAGAGCTAGTGAAAATGGTTATACTTATTATCATACAAATATACTAGATTAATACACAACTAGAAAGTTGAATTTCAAGTCTTAAGAAAACTTCAGCCAGGTACAGTGGCTCATGCCTTTAATTCTAGCACTCTGAGAGGCTTTAGCTCAGGAGACCAGCCTGAGCAAGAGGGAGACCCCATCTGTACTAAAAATAGAAAAGACTTAGTTGTGTGTTGCGGCAGGCTCCTGTAGTCCCAGCTGCTTGGGAGGGTGAGGCAGGAGGATCACATCTAGCCCAGGTGTTTGAGGTTGCAGTGAGCTAGGATGACACCATTGTACTCTCCCTGGGGTGACAGAGTGAGACTGTCTTTCAACAACAACAAAAAGAAAACTTAAGTTTGAACTGTTTAATAAATTGACTATTAATTAAAATACAAGTAAAGCGCTAAGTATTAATAGACACACAAAAAATAGGCCCCGTTAGACATTAACAAATCCAACTGAGAGGCTGACATATATTATCAATCCTATTTTAACACAGGATGGAAACAAATACTTTACATATATTATCTGTTTTAATTCTCACCTGTGAATTAAATTAGATATTAAAAAGATATTATTAAACCCATTTTACAAACATCGGTATTGGTAGAGAGGTTGTCACTGTGCTCGGTGTCATGCAGATGGTAAAATGGTAGAGCCAGATCGCTAATCCATCTTGTCTGACATGAAGCTTATGTTACATCCATTCTGCCACCTCCCTTATTTCAGATTGGCATGAATTGACCTATGGTTGGGATTAGCAGCAAAACAGAAAGAGAGTAAAGAAAATACTGACAGAGGTCATAGGGGAAGAGTTGGAGAAGGGAATAAGTAGTTGGCTCTTTGCAACAGGTTGAGTCAAAGAGATACATCAGGGTGACTTAGGCGTCGCTATGTGACGTGGATGTTCCAAAGTTAAAGTTCACAATTTTGATAAGATAGTTTAAGTGCCATTTATATTACTTTCCCATTTATTTAAGGAATTTTTGTCTGGAAATAAAATATTCATGTGCACCTAAGTGCCCATTCATAAATAAAGTACCATTTTAGAATCAAAGCACAGCGGATCATTTCTTGATTGGGAGAAATCTGTTAAGAAATCACTGAAAAATCTGATATTACAGGAATAAGCATGTGACTCACAAAAAAGCATTGTGTAAGGCCTCCCTGCTCCTGGAACAACATGTGACATGTGAGACCACAAATGGATATTTAAAGACATGAAAATATTGTGCACATCTGCTACAGAATATGGAACCAATTCTTACATTGACCAGTTCTTTGCCTGTTACTTTAACATCCTAAAATTTTTCTGTATGTGAACTTCTCTTGAATTTCTTTTTTTTTTTTACAAAGCCATAAAGTGTTTCCCTTTGCCTCTGAGATAGATGAAACAGCCTTTTTCTTGATGTTGTCAGCCCACATCAGTCGCGTGACTAATCGAATTCAAATTACACCCTTGTGAATGAGTGATCGGCTTATGAGGAGAATCATCGTCATGAGAATGTGGTTTGCAGAAATTTAGGTCAATATCCTGCGCTGCTCAGAAAGGACAGAAACACTGTTTACCCTGTCGGTGCTCACAGTTTGGGAGTGACACCACCAATATGTAGGTGTAGATAAACAGACGGGAAGACAGAGGGGGCGATATTAATGAATGAATGAATTAATTCACTCTTCTGGCAATAGTGATGAAGCACTTGCTGTATGCCCAGCACGTTAAGAGCTGAGATAAATTGGTAAACAAAACAGAGATCTTTGTCTTCTTAGAGAGACCGACAATAAACAATACAAACAGCAAAGAAATGCCTTGTGCCCGGTACTAGAGGGACACAGGTGCCGGCCTGTGCCAGGTACTAGAGGGACACAGGTGCCGCAGAGGAGAAGGAAAGTGAGGGATGGCAAGGGAGGAGGGCTGCAGGCTTAAAGAGCGTGGTCAGAGCCTCAGGGACAAGGCGAGATCTCAGCAGAGACGTGAGGAGGCAAGAGAGCTTGGCACGTGGACCTGGGGAGAGAGCAGCCCTGCAGGCAGAGAGACGAGCTGGAGCGGGGAGCTCCTGGACGGGCGCTCGGGCTGTGCAGAGGGCAGGGAGAGGACCGCTTACCTCGGTGAGGGGGAGGGCGCGGAGGGGTAAGGGGGCAGCAAACCCTGCGGGGAATGTGGGCTAAGCCTCACACTGTGAAATGAGGGGTGCTGGAAGGTGTGAAGCGGAGGTGCAGCTGGCCCCCTCCTGGTAGATTTGGGGAGGAAGTGCAGACACGCAGACATCTATAGCGAGGCTATTGCATGCTCTGGTCAGGACAGGATGCTGGCTCCCACCGCTGCATACTCAGGTCAGGACAGGATGCTGGCTCCCACCGTTGCATACTCAGGTCAGGACAGGATGCTGGCTCCCACCGTTGCATGCTCTGGTCAGGACAGGATGCTGGCTCCCACCAGGGCAGGAGCAGGGGAAGGGGTGAAAGGAGCTGAGAAGGGCGTAGTGGAGGGTGGAACCAGCAGGATTTAATGGCGCACTGGCTGGCAGGTGTGAGAGGGGCTCTCAGGATGACTTCGAGTCTTTTCAACTGAGCAGCTGGAAGGACGAAGCTGCCCAGGTGCCATCTACTGTGGTGTGGAAGGCTATGGGAGGAGCAGGGTTTGGGGGAAGGTCAGAGTTCAGTTTGGGACGCTGTGGGGGTCTGAGATGTCTATCTGGCATCCACGTCGAGGTGTTGCATGTAAGAGTTTGCCGTTCAGGGGAAGGTCCGGGTTGGAGACAGAGATTTGAGAGTTATCAACCTACAGATGGTTTCAAAGTCTCGTGACTACATGAGTTTGACACTTGAGAGCTGGAGTGTAGAAGAGAAGCGATCTGAGGGCCGAGCCCTGGGGCCCTGGAGGACGCCTGCAGAGGAAGTGTCTATCCGCCCACTCTTCCATAGTCCTGGAAGGCAGCGTCCCAATCACTGATGAGTTAAAGCAGGTCAGCAGCTGGGTTATAATCTGAATTACAGATCGTTTGTTTGGTTATTTGTGAAGGTCAAGAGTGTGAGTTGTTGACCGAGAGAAGAGAAGGGTGCTGGGCTGGTCGGTGGGCAGCTTGGAACAGGAATGTAAATCCTGACAGTTGATCTATGAGTGAGCAGGTGATGGGTGGACAAGTGTCAGCAGGTCACAGGAGGAAATGGGGGAGAAGTGAAGAAGAGAAAGAATTAAGATGATCGAACTCAGAATCACACTAGGAGAGTAATCCAGATGGATCTCGGAGGAGGTGGGCGGGGAGCAGGGAGGAGAGAGGTGTCCAGAGAGGATATTCTTCCAGGTTCTGTAGGATCCAGAGCCCTGCAGGAGGATCTGCGCCCCTCAGACTGTGGGCCGAGAGCACCTATGGACCAAGAGGCAAAACCGACTTACCCTTCCAACAAGGGCAGGGGTGCTTGCTGGGGGCCTCACCGGCTTTCTCGTTCCTTAAGCAGACATTTGCTGAATGTCTGCTATTGCTAAACACGGGGTAGGGACACATTCAGACAAGATTCCTGCTCACACTCTGTGGAAGAGACAAAATTAACGGGCAAGCAGAATGCAGGTAGGACACAGCACTAGGTGGTGCCGGCAGGGAGCTGGGAAACGCAGCGACGAACCAGTGCCAGGAGCTCGGGGAGAGTGTCAGAGGACGTCCAAAGTACATGAAGCCAATCTCAGCAAATCAAGGAGGGGAGGGATTGTATCCACTCTAGACGGAGGGTCCGGCAGGTGTACAGCCCAAAAGGGACAGAGAGCCTGACTGTTTTTTATCGCCTTGAACTCCTCAGCAGGAGGTCGGTCCCCGGTACCGTCTCTCACCACGTCGCCCCCAGCTCTCCGCTTCCTCCAGCTCTCAGGTTCCACTGCCCGGAACACCATGGATGAATGTTTGGTTTGCTCTCCTCCTTGTTGCCCCTTCCCTGGACACGTCCTCCTACAGTCCTCACAGACGTGGCACACATAGGCAATTGTGTTTGCACCCATGGACCAGCAATCCCACAGGGGTGCGTATAGCTGATTGGATTGGAGAATAACACAAGAATAAAGAGTGAGAGACGTGCTCCCTCCGAGAATGAGAAGGGCAGACCCAGAACACAGGTGCAGTCCACGCTGGGGCCTGGACGTGCGGGATTGGACCAGGGCAAGGCGAAGTTATGAACAGGCTGGTGTTACAGAGAACATCAACCTTGACAAGGTCTACGAAGACAGAAAAGAACATTCAGGCTCAGGTTAAGAAGGTGTAAGAAAAAGAGAGAGACACGGAGAGAGAGAAACAGCGATGAGAGAGAGAGAGAGCCTATGATCTTCCCATTTCTCCAGAAGGCTGTCCTGGGATGGATTCCAGGACATTTGCCAAGTTCCTTATTATAAATTTACTTAAATGAGCTAACGAAATGATTCTAGGCTTAGACATAAATTAGGAGTGGGTTGGAAAGCCAGGTGAAATTACAGGATCCCCGCAGGGCAGTGGAATATGCCGCGTCATGGTGCAGCCAGCAGTCCTTGAAAAGAGAAAGCTCTGATTTAACTGTCATCTGCATTGAACTGTCCCTGGAAGCCAAACCAGGGGCTTCCTGAGGTTGAAGTTTTATGATCTTTGGATACAAAGTAAATGTGTCTGCAGGTGCTGGTTCTTTTAATGTCAAGGCTATGAGAGAAGGAACATATTATAATCCAGATGTGCTCGTTGAAAATAAGTGAATAAGTAAAAGCAGCCTGTTATTCACACTCAGGACGTGTCCAGAACTTGTTCACGCACCTGTCTGAACGGCAGCAGTTGAATGCTCCGCCCCACTCGGGTGCCGACAGGAACAGTCGTGTCCTGAGTGCTGAGGGGACAGAGACCAGTGAGAGGACTCACAGGGACCAGCTGGCAGAGGAACTGAAGCAATCTAACTTTCCGTCCAATGCCTCCCTTCAAAGCACTTCTTATTAATGGATTCCATGAGATTCCTCTGGTTCTTTAAAATAATCTTCACGTTAATTCACTCTGCAATTCCTCCTCATTGAAAAGGGTCTTGAAGAAATCGAACATGCCATTCTCCCAGTTGACTTGTACTGGAAGACCCCGCTCAAGGGTTACTTTCTCTGGGCTGTGGTTTCTGATGTCCCCCACCCTGCCCTCTGGCTGTGCCCGTTCTTTCTCCTATGTGCATCCACTAATAAGTAGCACTCTGTAACCGTCCACACCAATATGCCCCCCATGGGCACACTGGACAGTGCCCAGCCCTGGGCCTGTGGCTTTGTCTGTGCTCCTGAAACTTCTGTTGAATAAATGAACAAGTGTGGGAAGGAAGTAATGTTTGATCCCAGATGTGGAGAAGCACAAGAGTCTACTAGGCCAAGGCTGGGCACCGTGGCTCCCCCCTGTAATCTTAGCACCCTGGGAGGTCAAGGTGGAAGGATCACTTGAGCTCAGGAGTTCAAGACCAGCCTGAACAGGGCAAGACCCATTTCTACTAAAAATAGAAAGATTAGTTGGGCATTGTAGCAGGCACCTGTAGTCCCAGCTACTTGGGAGGCTTGAGGCTAGCAGTCTGAGGTTATTGTGAGCTGGGCTAATGCCATGGCTCTCTGGCCTGGGGAAAAGAGTGAGACTCTGTCCCCCAAAAAAGAGTCTAACAGGCCAAGTGTGGAAAGAAAAGGAACAGCACGTGCCACGGCATGAAAACGAAAGAACATACTGTGTTTAGGGAATCACAAAGAGCTTGACTAGGGCGGCACCTGTGGCTCAGTCAGTAAGGCACCGGCTCCATATACCAAGGGTGGTGGGTTCAAACCCGGCCCTGGCCAAAACTGCAAAAAAAAAAAAAAAAAAGAGTTTGACTACAATGGAGAAAAGATGGTCTTTTCTGAACTATACTATCGAAGGAAGACTATGAAGTAATTTGCTAATTATGTGATTAAGCACAAGAAACTTCATTCAGTAAATGTAACAACTGAGAAAATTTCTCCTGTAAGCATGTTCATTAGTTAAGTGAGTGAATAAATTATTCAGTTGCCCAGAAAATTTATTTCGAAGGTAGTCTGGCTATAAACAAATGAAACTATTACCTAGCTCAGCTAACTTACCCTGCACACAAAGAAAATTTCTAAAACGTCTTTGAAATGATTACAGGTGCTTCAGAAAAAGGGCAAAAATAATGGAGGGACGAGCACCCTGGACTTTCCACAGAGAGAGACTTGAGGATTCACCCAAGTCGCTTAATCCCTGTATGTCAGTAGAAAAAAAGCTGCTTTGGGGAAGACCCCACCCCACCCAGGTGTGGTCCTGGTAAGTGACAGGTCACAGAATAACAGGAAGTTGATTCTTAATAGAACCATATTTATCAAGAAAACCTCCTCAGTGTGATTAAGCAGAAAATTTTCACTTTCCTAAGACAAAATTAAAGGTGGGTACAGATGATACATGATTTCCTGGCCATCATTTATGCAATTAAGGAATCTGCTACCTTTGCGTTTATTCTTAGAACCAAAATGTAGCTTGTGACAATGAAAATGAAGACGATGATGATATAACACTTTATAATGTGGCTGATTCTTGGGCAAGGTTGAAAAATTAATAAAGAAGGTGATTCCTTGTATTTGTTTACAGGCTATATTTAGCAGAAAATTATATTTAAATTGACTTGCTTTACGTTATTGCAAAGTAACAATTCCCCCAGGAATCAGATTTATTTTACACTATAGATAATCATTTAGTATCAATATTTAGTGTATTGAATGAAACATTCTTATCAAGACACTTGAACTAAAGTTCCAATAGTTTGGTTTCTTAGGAAATAAAAACAAATGAAAATTTAGGAGCTCAGTTTCTTCATCTGCAATGTAAGAAGGAGAAAGTAGGTGGTTTTGGAGTCTTTCCACTCTAAGATAAATTAAATGCATTGAGCAACATGATGTACGTTGCATTTGAAGACTTAATTATTCCTAAAGCATCACGGAAATTTTTAATATTTTTTCCTCTATAAGATGAGAAAACAGAATATTAGAAAGTTTGACATGCCCGAGATTATAGGTTTAATCCAATCCTGCATTACACAAAAATCATATTCTATTTCTGTGTTATGTTTGATAATTCTGCATTTGCAATCAAGCCACTTGGAATATCAGTCAATGGAAATATATAAAATTTTTAACACATGTATACCGAAAGTATTTTGGTTAATAGCCTAAGGAAAAATTTCTCTTTTTAGTTAATGAAAATGCTAAATACAGACTAAGAAAAATGAGTTGCATGTCTGTGAATTCCTGTTTACCTTTTATTGCTATGTAGTAGCTGATCACGGGACAGTCTTAAAGGTCAAAAGGTAGTAATTGCAACTTGTAGTCATTCAATTTACAATGTTCTTGTCAGTTCAATTATGTCATAAATAAATGGGCGTGGCACTATTATTTCCTTTTTGCAGATAACATCTAAGGTTCTCAGATGTGATTCAAACCTGCTACTCAGTTCCAAATTCTGCACTTTGCCTATCGCATCCTTTGGAGCGTACTTCCCCTATGCCTCCCCTGACCACGTACAATGTAACTCACAAGACGTCCTCACTACAGCTGGAAAACCACTGCTTGGTACATAAAGCCCTGATGTTGGCGTGTGAGCCTTGACTTTGGAATCTCTACTCTGCCACCTACTGGGGTTTTGGAGAAGGCAATGTCTGAGGTTGGGTCTTGCTCACTTACAGTAAGGGTCCTGCTCGAAGGGATCTGGCCCTCCTGTGCCCATGTCACAACCACCACTCTGGGAGTTTCCAGGGAGCTGGGAGGGGAGCACGGGGCTTTGAGTGGTCAGACCAAGGAGTTCGTTGTCCGTCATGGAAGTCAATCACCAGGAGGGTAGATGAGGGGTCAACAGTTTTACTTTTATTTACAGAAAAGCCAGCAATTCCAGAGAGTAGCAGGGATAGCTCCTCAGAGAACTGTTCTGCCTTTCTCTTTTTTCTTTGTTACTTTTTATTTTTTACAGTAAACGTAAATATAAACAACGTTACTATTTATCTTAGCCTATGTCAAATGGATTTTTTATAGGTTATAAAATTATATAATATCTTTTTAAAGTGCTTATAGTTTTAAAATATTTTTATTTTAGATTAAATTTGTATTTAGTTAACATTTTATCGGGTGGATAGAGTGTCTTGGGTCTTTGACTGGTATCATGAAGTCTAGTACCTCGCCTTGTCTATAATAGGCCTTGGAAGTGAATAAATAATCTTTAGGTGTCAGTACACAGGCCTAACCACTAGCGCCCTGCATGAAATGGTTATTTAGGTTAACCGTGGCTGGTAGCATTCCTCAAAACCTTTTTCCTTTCCCTTCTTAGTTGAAGGCACGTGAGTTCTTCAAATGAGCTCAGGCTTTCCAAAAAGTTAGAAAGAAATACTGCCTGCAAGTAGCTTTTGATTGCAGTCCTGAAGACACCCCGAGACTAGGGAACTCATGGCTCTCGGCGAGGTCAGGGAAAAATTTACAGGAAATTTACGATTTTATATGACACATAGTGTCTATAGGATGCTATATTCTTTTTCAGGCACTGTATTAAGTATGCATACACATACAGTTGTAAAGATAGGTCTATTTACAGATACCGAGTCCAGAAGATCCACGTATGTGTGTAAAGGAGTAAAATACGGAACGCACACTGCTCCTTTTTACTGCCCCCTGTACACAAGTATGTGGGTTTGCTTGCACAACCTTCTTTTTTTTCTTTTGAGACAGAGTCTCAGTATATCGCCCTCGGTAGAGGGCTGTGGCGTCACAGCTCACAGCAACCTCAAACTCTTGGGCTTAAGCAATTCTCTTGCCTCTGCCTCCCAAGTAGCTGGGACTCCAGGCGCCCGCCAGAATGCCTGGCTATTTTTTCTTGTAGTTGTTGTTGCTTGGCAGGCCGGAGCCAGGTTCAAACACGCCAGCCTTGGTGTATGTGGCCGGCACCCTAGCCGCTGAGCTACATACAGCTGCCAGGCCTGCTTTCATAACCTTGACAGCAGGGCCCTTGGACGGCTGAGAGACAGAACACTCTGGGGGACCTGGGAGGTTCTATGACCTCAAGCTGAGCCCCAAAGTCAGGGAAGAAACACACAGAAACTCTAGTTGCGTAGGTTTTAGGATAGAGCCTCCTGAGGGGTTCTGGCTGTAATCTTCCGAGACTTCTCTAGGAACCACTATAGCTGATTCATCTTGTCTGTACACAGTTCTTTCATTCCTCCACAGTGTTTATTTCTGAAAGCTGTGCGGCCTGGAAACCAAGGCCAGGGAAGAGAAGCAGGTATGCCTAACAGAAGAGCACTACCTTTTTCAGCTTACAGAAGCGCACCAGGTCCAGGCTGCCGCAGAACCCAGGAGGAGGTGGCAGGTGATACTATCTCTGCACTTTGCCTCACGTGGCATTGAGTTGCTAGAGCCCCAAAATAATGATACCAATAAAGCAAAAAGTCTAATTCTTCTATGGCACTTACTCTGCGGTTCTGTGGCAGCCACTGCTCTCATGTAATTTATATGGAACATAATGTTATCATCTTACCCCGATTTTGAAGGCCTTCGATACAAAACAGGAAAGCAGGAGTTGATTTCCTTTTCAACTGAAATGTAAGATTAAATTCTTTTATGAGTCATTTCAGAGGTCGGTCTTCTTTCTGAAGTGGGATGAATCTCCAAAATTCTCCACAATGTAGTTCATGGTCTCAACCTTGTGCCAAATTCCAAAGCTGTGCAGATTCTAGCTCCCTAGCACCCCTCACAGCACTATCTCAGACAGGCCTCTAACCACACAGAGCCTTTAAGTCCTTCTCCGCTTACCAGTCCAAGACCGTCCAGCCGATAACACTGATGCCAATAACACAAGATATGCTATCAGTGCTACATACCTGACCTAAAAGAGGCATGCTTAGATGAGGAGTAAAAAAGGGGCTTTGGCTAAGTTCGTTAATATAATATATAAATGTTTGGCTATGAGTAGATTTCTGCATACATTTTCTCGCACTTTGGATCTTATTTTCTCTATTGTTTTCCATAATAATCTTTGAGATATACACCCCCAATAAACATCCAGTTGCATAATAGAAATTGCACCTAAAATTTTATGTTTTTAATTTTTTAATTTTTAATTTATTTCAATAGATCTAAAAGATACAAATGGTTTTTTGTTACACTGATGAATCATATAGCAGTGAAGTCTGGGCTTTCGTGTACCTGTCACTTGAACAGTGCACATTGTACGGTAGGTAATTTGTCATCCCTCTTCCCCCTCCTAGCCTCCCCCTCTGGGTCTCCAATGCTCCTTCTTGCTCTGTGTGACTTTGCATACCTATAGCTTAGTTCCCACTTGGGAGAACAATGCAGTGTTTGGATTGTTGCTCCTGAGTTAACTTCACTTAGGAGAATGGCCTCAGTTACTTCCAAGTTTCTGCAAAAGACATTATTTCATTTATTCTTATTGCCGAGTAGCATTGCCTGGTATAATAGGAGGTCAGATAATTAACTTTACAAATGCATCCTAGAAAAAGCGCTACATCCCTTGTTGCTGAATATCACTATGGGGAACCAGCAAAGTTCTCCCCTGGGGAAGTTACGCACTCACATTATCACCTAGTCCGCCCTTCAACAGACTTTTTCCAGGATGAGTTTGCAAACTTAATTGTCAGACCTCGTATGATGACAGCTGTGATGGCCATTTCAGAAAGAGTTCCAAAATGCCTTTGAATATGTATATTGCATTTGAAACACCACATTTTCCACATCCACTCATCGGTTGATGGGTACTTAGGTTGATTTCGTATCTTTGCAATTGTGAACTGTGCGGTGATAAACATGTGAGTTTAGGTGTCTTTTTGATATAATGACTTCCTTTCCTTTGGGTAGATACCCAGAAATGGGATTTCTGGGTTGAAGAGTACATCTACTTTTAGTTGTCTGAGAAATCTCCGTACTGTTTTCCATAGAGGTTATTCTAACGTACATTCCCACCAGTGTATGAGTTTTCTCTTTCACTGCATCTGTGACAATACCTTATTGTTTTTCTACTTTTTAATAATGGCCACTTTGACAGGGGTAAGTAGTATCTCATTGTGGTTTTAATTTGCATCTCTTTGAAGATTAGTAATATTGAACATTTTTTCATGTTTGTTGGCCATTTGTTTCTCTTCTTTTGAAAAATGTTCATGTCTTTGCCCACCTTTTAATGGGGTTGTTTTTTTCTTGCTGATTTGTTAGAATTCCTTAAAAATTCTGGATATCATTCTTTTATCAGATGTATAGTTTGTGAATATTTTCTCCCATTCTGTAGGTTGTCTATTCACTATGTAGATTATTTCTTTTGCTGGGCAGAAGCTATTTGGTTTAATTGTCTCATTTATTTTTGTTTTTGTTGTATTTGCTTTTGTGGTCTAGTCATAAATTCTTCATCTTGACTGGTGTCAAGAATAGTTTTTCTGTGGCTCAAAGGAGTAGGGCGCCGGCCCCATATGCTGGAGGTGGCGGGTTCAAACCCAGCCCTGGCCAAAAAAAGAATAGTTTTTCTTAGGTTTGCACTTAGAATTTTTATGGATTCAAATTTTATATTTAAGTCTTTAACCCATCTTGAGTTTATTTTTACTTATGATAAGAGATAGGGATCCATTTCATTCTTCTGCATGTGACTATTCAATTTTCCCAGCACTATTTGTTGAATGGGGTATTCTTTCCCTGTGCATGTTTTTCACTGCTTGAAGACAGATCAGTTGGTTGTATATAGTTTTATTTCTAGGTTCTCTGTCTTGTTCAGCTGATCTTGGTACCTAATTTTAAACTTGTACCATGCTATTTTGCTTACTATAGACTTGCAGAATAATTTGAAGACAGGTAACATGATGCTTCCAGATGTGTTCTTTTTACTTAGGATTGCTTTTACTATTCAGGTTCTTTTTTGATTCCATATGAAATTTAAGATTGCTTTTTCTAAATCTATGAAAAATGATACTGGTATTTTGATAGGAATTGCATCGAATCTGTAGCTTATTTGGGGCAATATGGACATTTTAACAATATTGAGTCTTCCAACCCATGAGCATGAGATGTTTTTCCATTTCTTTTTGTCATCTATGATTTCTTTTATCGATGTTGAGTAGTTCTCTTTGTAGAGATCTTTCACCTCTTTGGTTGAGTATATTCCTAGGTGGTTTTTGTTTGTTTGTTTGTTTGTTTTTGTAGCTATTGGAAATAGGATTGGGTTTATTTGATTCTCAGCTTGGTTTTTACTAGCGTATAGAAATTCTACTGATTTTTGTACATTGATTTTGTAACTTGAGAATCCAGGTAATTGAATTCATTTATAAAACCCAGCAGTCTTGGAGGAGTCCTTAGGGTTTTCTCAATATAAGATCATATCATCAGCAAACAGGAAGAGTTTGACCTCCTGTTTTGCAGTTTGGATGCCATTCATTCTCTCGCCTGATTGCTCTGGTGAGGACTGGCAGCATTATGTTAAATAGAAGTGGTGGAAGTTGACCCATTCCATCTTGTTCCAATTCTTAGGGGGAATGCTTTCAACTTTCCCCCATTCAGTACACTATTGGCTATAGGTTTGTCACACACAACAATTTAGTGTTTTGAGGGATGTTCCTTCTATGCCTCGTTCGTTGAAGGTTTTTATCATGAAGGGGTGCTGATTTCATTGAATGTTTTTTTCTGCATCTATTAAAATGATCATAAGGCTTTTGTTTTTAATTCCATTTATGTGGTGAATCTCATTTATTGATTTGCATATGTTGATGCCTCTCTGCATCCTGGGTGTGAACCCCCCATGATTGTGATGGATTACCTTTTCAATGTGCTTTTGGATTCAGATTGTAGTGTTCTGTTAAGGATTTATGCATCTGTGTTCATCTGCACCTAAAATGTTAACAGCTACTTGGAGAAATGATAATTTATACAATAATTAGGTGTTGAGACCCCTACGGCCTTGGTCTCGGTCTCCCCACAAAGGAACCAGGCGTGACACGGATTAGAGGTACAAGCTTGAGGTATGCAGGCTAACCTTAAGTGCAGGGTAGCCCTGATCCCCCTCCTTAATGGCTATTTATTAAGGTTATACACAACAGGTGTGGAGAGTTAAGGTAATAACATACAAGGGCTGCATGCGTAAGGATTGCCATGTGCTCTTTCCTCACCTGTTCTTTCCCCACATCCTCCATGAAGAAGTACTAAGCATCAATGTTTAACACATGCTTACTAGTCAGTGACTGATCTTATGTCTTTCTGGAACACTGAGTTACTTGGGGGATTATCCCAAAGTCACAAAACTTCCCATGGGAAGTCCCATGGCATTAAAACATTCTAATAAATGTTGAATGACATGGTGAGCCCTTTCTCTAGGTAAAAGCCTGTTGCCCAAGAAAAATGAGAAAAAGTATCTATGGAATGATGAACAAATTTTAATTTACCAAAGGATGGGACGATAGTCACATCCATTTGCCATATTTGGTTTGCCATTTCTCCTCTAGGGTTGGTACCTTCATGAAAGGAGGGAACATGTACTTTTGAGCAAGAAGGACAACTAGTAAGAATTTGCTGTGACCGAGTTTTTGTAAGATGAAATTTATCCCGAAGCATCTTTGCATTAGCATGTGTGTAGGAATGAAAAGTAGATGCTTCATGAACAGTACCAACGAGGGCTTGATCTATTTGTGAATTTAGTGAAGTCATAGGACCAGGTAGAATGGTGTGGGCTCTAATATGAGGAATGCATATAGGATGAATACGGTGTCTAAGGAGTCTCTGGATAAATTGAATAAGAGAAGAAATTTCATCAGTAGAGTAATAGTTGTT
>CAUYON010135279.1:0-15964 GCA_963573935.1 Arctocebus calabarensis | reverse complement strand
GTCTCTAAACAGGCAAGACTTGCCCTCTCGGGCGGGGCTATTTGCTCTGAGAGAGGGAGTGCATTTGTAAAGTTAGATATGCAGAATGTTTAAACTTTGTTAAAGGCAAGATTTGCTCCAGACCAGATATGGAGATAAAATTATCTCTTTGCTTCTGTCACCTTGCTATGACCAGAAGTGTCTGCCTGCACAACAAGCTTCTAGTATTAATCGTCACTTCTGTGATTTGTGTGCTGACTTAATTGGGGTCTTCTCTGACGTCCTGCTCTCACCATTCCATACTCTGTGTTAAAGTTCGTAAATACCTTAGAGCAATAAAAGTAAAAAGTAAATCCATCCAACTCAACCTAGACCTCCCATTTGATCCTGCAATCCCATTACTGGGCATCTATCCAGAAGAAAAAAAAAAACCAACTTTTATTATAAAGACACTTGTACAAGGCTGCATATCGCAGCCCAATTTACAATTGCGAAAATGTGGAAACAGCCTAAATGTCTTTCACCCCAGGAATGGATAGGTAAGCTATGGTATATGTATACCATGAAATGTTACTCAGCCATCAACAACAATGGAGCCTTTGCGGTGTTCGTACTAACTTGGATGGAGGTGGAACACAGTAATAGAGAAGAAATAGAGAAGCATGAATCCTATGTATTCAACTTTGATTTGAGGACAATTAATGACAATGACAGAGTGGGGCATGAAGGAGAGAGCAGACAGAGAAGGAGGGAGGGGTGAGGGAAAGAAAATAGTGACTAATTCTCACATAAACTGGATTCAATTTTGACCAAAGTACATTACTTAAACATTAATTTTTAATTCAACTTGTCAAAATGTTGTTTAGGATATTGCGTCCTCATTTGTAAGTGAAGTATGTTTGTAATTTCCCTTTATAACAATATATTTTCTCCAATTTCAATATCGGGTGTCTCCAGATCAAGTAGAACGATTTTGAAATATTTCTTCTTTTTCTATTGTCTATAAGATTTGGCATGATCTGTTTTTTGAAATTGACTTTTACGTTTATTTAAATAACATTAGTTGTCTATTTTTTGAGACTTTGGAAAAAAAAATAAGTTAACTGTTGACTCATACTGAGCCTCAGAGTCAAAGCATTCTATAATAGACATACTCTTATTTGATAATGTGAACGTTACTTTCTTGGCATTATTATTATTAAAATTGCTTAGTATTTTGATGCAGTAATTGTTTTCTTTTCTGAATGTATTTATCTTCATTCATTCTTTATGAGGTTTTTATTTCTAGTCCTTATCTAAAACATTGTTATTGTTATTAAATTTTAAGCCTTTTAAATTCTGTGAAGGCAAAAAGTGGAAACCTAATTAACACATGTATATGTAAAAATAAAAAATAAAGTAAATCCATCCAATTAACATTGTTAACGAAGTAGTTTAGAGAAATGCAAGCATAGCAAGAACCATATCAGAATTGTTTGCCTTTTCCTCATAAGATTTATGATTAAAACAATGGTGTATGAAATAAAAATGGAGCTGGCCTGGGGCAAGAGGCTGCATGTAGGTTGAACCTCACAAAGAAAGATATGCATTCTCCTGGCCCAGCTTAACTCTTAAAACTTTGTCTCTCATTTTTTTATTTTCTTAGTCCTCTCATTCATCAAGCCACTGGGAGGGAACCCATCGTGTTGTTGGGGCTGGTATCCAATAGGCTCACGTCTGTAATCCCAGTGCTTTGGGAGGCCAAGACGAGGAGATCACTTGCGCTCAGGAGTTTGAGCAAAAGCAAGACCCTGTCTCTATTAAATATAGAAAAACTAGCTGACATTGTGGTGGGCAACTGTAGTCCCAGTTACTCAGGAGGCTGAGGCAGGAGGATCGCTTGAGCCCAGGAGTGTGAGGTTGCTGTGAGGTGTGACACTGTGACACTCTAGCCTGGGGCAACAGGTCAACAGATTCTGTATTAAAAAAAAATTTTTTTTTTGAGACAAGAGTCTCACGCTGTCACCCTGGTAGAGTTCCACAGTTCACAGCAACTGCAAACTCTTGGACTTAAGCGATTCTCTTGCCTCAGCCTCCCAAGTAGCTGGGACTTACAGGCTACTTATAGGCAAAAAAATTTTTTAAGAAGATGGATGAACAGATAGATCAGTGGTTCTCAACCTTCTTAATGCTGTGACCGTTTGATACACTTCCTCATGTTGTATGACCCCAACCATAAAATTAAGAACTGTATTAAAGGGTCGCAGCATTAGGAAGGTTGAGAACCACTGAGATAGATGGACAGATAGAGCAAAATGTAAATAGTAGCATCTAGGTGGTGGGAATATGAGAGTTCATGTTTTTTTCAATATTTTTTCAACTGTTCTATGTTTGCATTTTTTCATAATAAAATAGAAAAAATAGAAAGCTTTGAAGAGATGGTAGCTGTACACATGTAGCTTTTTAGTGCTCACTATATGCCAGGCATTGTGTGAGGGCCCGCCCAAGCACTGTCTTGTCTGCTCGCACAGTAGGAGTGTCTGGGTCCTGCCACAGGCTCCAGTTTACAAACGAGTAAACTAAGATTCTAAGGGACTGACTTTCCAAGGTGCTCAACAGCACTCACTGGAACTGAGGCCTGACTCCAGAGGCCTGGGGCTGACTCCTTCTAGTCAGCGGTTTTCAACCTGTGGGGCACGACCCGCAGGAGCTGTATTAAAGGAAGGTTGACAACCACTGTTGTAGGTGAAGGAAGGAATGAGTGTGTAACAAAAATAAAAAGATGCAGCGATGAAGGAATGGCAGCGGAAAGGAATGAGCCAGAGCCCAGTTGTCAGACAGAACATGGGCTCCTCGGGGGAGGGACAGACACCAATTCCAGGAGCCTAGAACTGGGGAGCTGAGAGGGAGGTTTGGTGGGTTACAGGTTCTAGGGCTTTTAGATATAGTGGGGCCAAGAGTGTCCCCACCAGTTCACGTCCCTCCAGAACTGCGGGAGGTAACCTGACTGGACATAGGGTCTTGGCAGACACAGCTGAGGATCTCAAGACGAGATCATCTTGGCGTAAGTCTGCTCCCAAATTCAATGATTGGTGTCCTTAGAACACCAGAAGAGACATAGAGAAACAGAGAAAGCCGTGTGATGACAGAGGCGCAGACTGGGGTGATGCAGCCATAGCCAAAGAATGCCAGAGCCACCAGGGGCTTGGTGGGGGGCGAGGGAGGACCCTCCCCCAGAGCCGTGAGAGGGAGCACAGCCCTGCTGACACCTTGATTTCAGACTTCTGGCCTCTGGGACTATGAGATAATAGATTTCTGTTTTCGGCCACCCAGTCTGTGGTGATTTGTTATGACAGCCCATGGAAACTAATACAATATGTTATATGTATCTGTTATGTATAATTGTTGAAAATTTTTCAAGCACTACAGAAGAGTAGAAGGGAGTGAAATTGTCCCCTTCCGGAAAGGGGAGAGTGGAGGATGGGTGGAGGGAGGTTAATTTGTGGGACCACACCTATGGTGCCTCTTACAATGGTACATGTGAAATTTACTAAATGTAGAATATAAATGTCTTTTACTGTTTTTTGTTTTTTTTTTTGAGACAGAGCCTGACTCGATCCAGACACCCTGGATAGAGTGCTGTGGCATCACCACTCACAGCCACCTCCAATTCCTGGGCTCAAGCGAGTCTCCTGCCTCCACCTCCCAAGTAGCTGGGACCACAGGCGCCGCCACAACGCCCAGCCATTTTTTGGTTGCAGCCGTCGTTGTTTGTCGGACCCAGGCTGGATTCGAACCCGCCAGCTCAGGTGTACGTGGCTGGCGCCTTAGCCCGTTGAGCCACAGGCGCCAAGCCGAATATAAATGTCTTAACACAATATGTAAGAGGGTGACATGAAGGCTATGTTAACCAGTTTGATGAAAATATTTCAGATTGTATATAAAACCAGCACATTGTACCCCATGATTGCATTAAAGTGCATGGCTATGACTCAATAAAAAAAAAAAATCATTTAAAAAAAAAAAAAGAAAAAGAAATTGTCCCCTTCCCATGTCCCTTCCTTCCAGACTTTGCATTGATCCAACACACACTACAGATTAACAGCAGGCACTGTGCTACGTGGTTGTGTGTGCCATGGCCTCTCATCTTCCCGGCCACCTACCAGGGGAGCACGGTTCGCATCCCCAATCCACAGATGAGGAAAATGAGCAGTTGTCACATACGAGTACAAATCTCTAAGCCCAGGCTCTGAACTAACACCCTATCCTGCCTCCCCTGTGGTGACAAGGTGACGTGCATAGACACGTGAGGACCCACATAAATGCAAATACATCCATATAGAAAATAGAAATGGGACCGTGACCTGTGTTTTTCACCCAACAGTTCACCACAGACATCCTTCCATGTGGCTGTGCCTTGAGTCTTATGCAATTTAATGGCAGGAGTATTTCCTCAACTCAGAACAAAGCCAGTGGGACACACACACAGAGCAAGAGAGAAGAACAGGCCGCTCTAAAGCCCCATCATTTGGAAATGCCCTGGAATCAATAATGACTAGTATGGAGATGACCCATGAAGAATGTAAACAAAATTTGCAGAGGGTACATACCTTTCAGCAAAGCAAAGTTTTAAAGCCCTAAGTAGCCGTTTGCTTGTGGAATGGTTAGTACACTTCAGCTGTTCAAGAACTAGAGGCCTCTCTAGGCAGAGGTGAGTGACTTTGTCCCCTTTAATAACTCCATCTTTCAGCCTCACGACATGGTGCTTTCACACGGTGAGGCCTAAAACCAGCCCCTAAGCACCCTCCCCTCCCACCTTAAGCTTCTTGTTGGGTCTCTGAATTTAAGTCCTTCAGAATAGAGATGTGGGGGTAGGGACTTCCAGCTTGCGGCTGAGGCCCTCAACCTGCCTTGCATGGTTTTGTTTGCCCTGTGGGATATTTTAAAGTATACAAACTTCACCTAGCAATCTTCACGTCTTTTTCTCTAGGAAACCTGGAAGATCTGGCCACATGAGGCCCACCTGAATCACCCACACATTTCTGGTAACTGTCTAGCCCTAGTGTTTTTGAGTTTTCAACCCTCTTGTTAAGAATAGTTTCTTGGCCCGGGCGCAGTGACTCACCCTGTAATCCTATCACTCTGGGAGGCCGAGGCGGGTAGATTGCCTGCACTCAGAAGTTTGAGACCAGCCTTAGCAAGAGAGACTCTGTGACCCTTTCACTACTAAAAATAGAAAAACTAGCCAGGCGTTGTGGCAGGCGCCTGTAGTCCCAGCTACTTGAAAGGCTGAGGCAAAAGCATCACTTGAGCCCAAAAGTTGAAGGTTGCTGTGAGCTCTGCTGATCCCATAGCACTCTACTCAAGGCAACAGAATGAGACTCTGCCTCCCAGAAAGAAAAAAAAATAACCTCTCAAATGGAGCCCCTTGTATGAAGGGGCCCCAGGGAGGGTGTTAAAAATGCAGATTCCCAGACCCCATCGCCCTGGAGCACACAGTCAGTCACCTGTACCCAGGAAATTCTTTTTTTTTTTTTTTTGAGACAGAACCTCAAGCTGTCACCCTGGATAGATATGCCGTGGCATTATAGCTCACAGCAACCTCCAATTCCTGGGCTCAAGCGAGTCTCTTGCCTCCGCCTCCCAAGTAGCTGGGACCACAGGCGCCCGCCACAATGCCCCGGCCATTTTTCGGTTGCAGCCGTCATTGTTGTTTGGCGGGCCCGGGCTGGATTCGAACCCGCTAGCTCAGGTGTATGTGGCTGGCGCCTTAGCCCGCTGAGCCACAGGCGCCGAGCCACCCAGGAAATTCTTAAGCCTGCTTGAAAACCTCTGCCATTTGAACCTTCTCCAAATTGGCTGGGCTCCCCAACTGTGGGGCTGTCCTCAATACGTGGCATCTCTAACCTCTCTCATCCCAGCCCTCTCTGTGGGCAGCACTGGGATACACTATTCAGCCTGGCCCTGAATGCTTCTCCAGGAAGCTTGGGAGGTGCCATCAGCCCCATTTCACAGGGAGGAAACTGAGACCCAGACACGTCCTAAGCAGTTGAAGTCAAACAACAAGACTTACGGCATAAGCTCAGGACCCAAACCCTGGGCCTTCCTCCCTCTTCCTTCCAAGCTACATCTTACTCTGTGAACTTACAAGGAATACATATTTTTTCAACTCAATATGCAAACTATTTCCAAAATAGTCTACAAGTCAGACTTCTCATGAGCACAAAGGTCCTCCACCCTAGGAAGTATAACCTTCTGAGATGTAGCTGGTCGCCCCTGCCAGAGGGCTGAGAAGGTCGAGGGGGCGGCGCTATGCTGAGGCCTGTTGCAGAAGCGTCTGGCCACTCACCTTCACCTCCATGTGGCTCCGGGTGATCTGCAGCAGGCAGCCCAGCCCCACGCCCACGAGGATATCTACAGCCCAGCTCAGGAAGCTTTGCTGAAACAGTCTGCCCATAAGCCAACCACACAGCCTGTCCCTCCTACTCGGTGGAACCCGGGGACTTGGGATGCCACGGTAACAATGTACTTGGCTTTCTTTACCATCTATGTCCAACTCCTCCTCCCCCTGATGAAATCCCTACCCTGCCCAAGGTGTCACACCGAGAGCCAGTCCCACAGGCTGAGGTCAAAGGTGGCCCCACAAAGGATACTGAAGATGATGCCACCAAAACAGGCAGAGAATGCCATCCGTGGGTATCCCTGGCGAGCCAGTGTGAAATCTGAGAAGACATCTGTGTGGAAACCAGAGGAGACCCTAAGTGATGGGAAGCTTCCCGGGGCCCCTGGCCCTCCTTGGACCTTCACACCTTCATTCTCACCCACATCCATTCAGGCAACAAGCACTGATGAATGCCCACCTGGGTGGGCATGGTGCCAGCCGACTGGGTGCTGTGGGAGGCCACAGCATCCTGTAAGACACAATTCCCTCCTTAATTCCTTTCTATCTCACTCTTTCCCACCAAGAGCAAGTTTGTAGGTAAGACATGCTGCTACCAATTTTTTACCTAAGTCCCATATGCTGCTAGCGCACACAGCACTTCCATGTGAATTAGAAAAAAGTACCCAAGAATGGTAGTAGGAAGGCTAGATTTTGGCCCTGCCCACTTATCTGGATGCTCTTGTGCAGTGCACAACTTGGCCAACCTTACCTGGCTGCTATATGTATGTATGTGTACGTGTGAATGCCCGCATATGTCACATACTCATGTATACATCAAAGTGTAGTTGACTGCAATGGACTCCATGTCCTGTCTGAATTCTAGGGAGCCACTTCACGTCTCCACATTAGAAAGTGGAAAAGAGGCAGAGTCCTCGACAGAGTTTACTGGGCCATTTGTAGTCCAGGCCGTCTCATCCCAGTGCCCAACGGTGTTCACTCCAAAATGACAGTGGGCACTGAACACATGCTAAGGGCAGGCCCCCTGGACAGCCTGGCTCAGGTACAACTGTGGCTGGGGGAATCAAAGAACTGTGACATAGCTTCACTCACCCCAGAACCCCACCCAGGCCCAAGTCACCTCCAATGCTGTTCCCCCAGGCCAGCAGCGTGAGGCCCAGGACAGTGTTGCTCAGCCGGAAGACCACACCTAGGGACCGCAAGATATTCACCACCTCTGTGGCAGCTGCATTGATCCACAGGGCGCTGGTCAGGAAGCCCAGGAAAGCAAAGAGCTGAGGAGGGAATGGTATTTTGATGGGACCAAGGCCAGCCCCCAACAGGGACACAGGCTCAGTAGCTCACCTGTAAAATGGGATGATGACAGTATCTACCTCGTGAAATTGTAATGAGTATAAAACAAATTTCTATAATATATGTGGGTCATTACAAAAGTTTTGAGATATACAAAAATCAAGAAACATAAAATCCATGCAGACAGAAACAAATGAAGCCCCTCCTAGCAATACCAATAGGCCTAGCAAGTTGAAACTTGCATGGATGAATCAGAAAGGATGCTGATGACTGTGTTGCTAGGGAGTGAAATAATGGATCATAACAGTTTGTCTCAAAACTTTTGTAGTGACCTACATATACAACTAGTGCCTACAAATATAGTAAGTGCTCAATAAATATTTCAACATTATCACTTTGTTGAGAAAGGAATGGTTCACCATAACTTTTATCAGATGTCTAATCTATGAACCAAATTACTGCCAATCATCCCCCAAAATGACCTTGTCACTCCCACTTCATCCTCTCCTCCACCAGCCCTGGCAACCTCTACTCTGGCTCCACAGATTGGTTCCTTATGGGCATTTCACATAAAGGGAATCATACAATATGTGGTCTTTTGTTACTGTCTTTTTTCAGCACCAAGTTTTCAAGGTTCATCCATATTGTAGCATATATTTATACTTAAAAAAATAGAAGTTGGCTAGGCATGGAGGCTCATGTCTGTAATCATACTGCTCTGGGAGGCCGAGGCCAGAGGACTGCTAGAGACCCGTCTGAGCTGTAGTCCCAGCTACTGAGGAGGCTGAGACAGGAGGATGGCTTGAGCCCAGGAGTTTGACATTGCAGTGAGCTACCATGATGCACTCAAGCCTGGGCAACAGAGTGGGACTCTGTTTCAAAAAAAAAAAAGTAAAAGTAAACTTTCCCTAAATAGTAAAAGACCACTTCCCTAAATGATCCATTTGTTGAAAATTCAACCTCCTTTGGGTTGGTACATTCATTCAAAGTCTCTAAAAATTATTTATTATTTATTTATTTATTTTATTAAATCATAGCTGTGTACATTAGTGCAATCATGGGGTACAATGTGCTGGCTTCATATACAATCTGAAATATTTTCATCAAATTGTTTACATAGCCTTCATGGCATTTTCTTAGTTATTGTATGAAGACATCTGTATTCTGCAGTTAGTAAGAGTTTCTAAAAATTAAAAAACATAGCCTAATTCCAGGAGTTGGAAGTTGCTGTTAGCTGTGTGATGCTACGGCACTCTACTGAGGGCAATAAAGTGAGACTCTGTCTCTACGAAAAAAAAAAAATTAAAAAAAATATATCAAGGGTGGTGCCTGTGGCTCAAAGGAGTAGGGCGCCGGCCCCATATGCTGGAGGTAGCAGATTCAAACCCAGCCCCGGCCAAAAACTGCAAATAAATAAATAAATAAATTATATATATATATATATCTCAATAAGTATTAAAAAATGAAAAATTTAAGTAAACTTTTGAAGGAAGTCTCTGGGAAAACTGTCAAAAATTCTTTAGAGTGCTATAGACTAGAAAGAGAGGAAAAAGGCACCCAGAAAGACCACACTATTCCATCACTGGACTGTGATCGTTAGAAACCCAAATGCTGGGTGGCGCCTGTGGCTCAAAAGAGTAGGGCACAGGCCCCATATGCCAGAGGTGGCAGATTTAAACCCAGCTCTGGCCAAAACCTGCAAAAAAAAAAAAAAAAAGGAAAAGAAACCCAAATACTTCCTCATTAGTGTGGTAAAAAACAGGCTACCAGTTACTCAAAAAGCTTAAAACACAATTACTATTTGACCTAGCAATTCTGCGCCTAGCAAAATACCCAAGAGAAATGAAAGCACATTCCTACACAAAAATTTGTACATGGGGGGCCGGTACATGTATATGCCTGTAATCCTAGCACTCTGGGAGGCCAAGGTAGGTAGATTGCCTGAGCTAACAGGTTCAAGACCAGCCTGAGCCAGAGAGAGACCTTGTCTCTAAAAATAGCCAGGCATTGTTGTGAGTGCCAATAGCCCCAGCTACTTGGGAGTCCAAGGCAAAAGAATGGCTTGAGTTCAATAATTTGAGGTTGCTGTGAGCTGTGATGCCACAGCACTCTACTGAGGGTGAAAAAAATGAGACTCTGTCTCAAAAAAAAAAAAAAATTGTACAAATTTTGGCAGTATGACTCACAATAGCCAAAAAGTGGAAATAAGCCAAATGTCCATCACCAGGTGAACGGCTAAACACAATGTGTTCTAGCCACACATGTAATATTATTCAGCCACAAAAAGGAAGTACCTGCCCATGTCACAACCTGGATGAACCTTGAAACGTCATGCTAAGTGAAAGCAACAGTCACAATCAATCAGGTATTGTATGATTCGATTTATATGAAATCTCCATAATAGGTAAATCCATAGACCCAGAGAGGAGAGGAGAGGTGGCCAGGGCCTGGGGCAGGGAGGGAGATGGGGAGTGATTACTAATGAGTATGAGGTGTCTTTGCGGGGGTGATGAAATGCTCTATAATTGACTGTAGTGATGTCAGTCTTGTACAACTCTGTGAATATAATAAAAAACATTAAATTGTACACTTAAAATGGGCAGATTGTATGGTATATGAATTACATCTCAATAAAATAAATATATTACCCCACAAAATAATCCTGAACAGACAGACACAAAACCCCTCAAAAGTAGCTTCAAAGTTCAGCTAGCCTGTCACCACGGGAAGTAATTACTAGTCAAACTGCTCCAAAGGTGCAGACAGGATGCCTGCCTGGGAGAACTCAGCGTCCCCCCCACCAAACTTCAAGAGCCTGGGATGCTCACCCCATGAAACTTGGGTGGCTCGCTGTTGGATGTAGCAAAAAAGGTCACAGAAGCCAAGGCTGTGCCCACGATCACCACCACAGCCCAGATGGGAAAGAGACCACCTATCTCGTAGACACCATCTGCAGTGAGATAAGAAAAGGGAGCTGGTACTCTCACAGCTTCATCTTGACACCTCCACCTAGAGGCCCCCCAGAATGACTGAGGGGACCTGGGAGTGGAAACCTGCAAACAAAACTCACTTATAAATTAATTGTTTGGCTATAAGGTGAATTTCTCCTATGTTCCCAGCCCTGTTCTAGAGGCTTTAAGAGGACAGAAAAATTAAAAATGCAATCCCTGCCCTCAAGCTAGTTACATTGGAGAGAAAAGACCGATGCATGAAATTAACTCTCTCCAAACTTTTGTTGTGGAACTAGAATAGGAATGTTACTCACCACTATTATTCTTTCCCTCTTCTATGGCAGACATCACTAATCAACCACAATGCTTCAGTCTAACTGAGCTCCTAGCCAGCAGCCTGTAGCCAGGCATTACCAATGGATAGGCATTGCTCCCTGAGGATGAGCTGTGTGGTGAAACCCAACCTTGCATGCTGACAGGTGCCCAACACCTGTTCTTTTGATCAGTTCACTCCTCCATCTAATCCATTAATAAACCCATGACGGTTCCCAAAGGCTTTATGTTAAAACACTAAAGGGGGGAACCCTATATGCAGGAAGAACACCCTAAAATTCCCTACATACCACCCTTTTTACCACTAGAGTTGATACTGGTCTTAAAGATGATGACTGTTGAATGCCCAGATGCATCCGTCAAGACTTTCCTTTTGTTCTTCTCAGGAGATAATTTGACAAAATGCAATTTAAAAAAATAACATTGGGCTTGGTGCTGTGGCTCGTACCTGTAATCCTAGCACTCTGGGAGGCCAAGGCCAGTGGATTGCTTGAGTTCATGAGTTCAAGACCAGCCTGAACAAGAGTGAGACACTGTCTCTAAAAATAGCCAGGCATTGGAGCAGATGCCTGTAGTTCAAGCTACTTGGGAGGCTAAGGGAAGAGAATCACTTGAGCCCAAGAGTTTGACACCACAGTACTCTATCGAGGGTGACAAACTGAGACTGTCTCAAAAAAAGACAAAAAAAAAAATGACTTTTACCTATAGTGCTGGCTTTAGAACTGGATGCCTGGGGGAGTAAGCTCTTTCATATTTGGATGCCTGTGCTAGAGTAATTTTAGGAGATGGCTGGGGGGTGGGAGGGCACTGAGGATATAAGCTAAATGGTTTGCTTTTTTTTAAAGATGGGATCTCATGCTGTCACTCAGGCTAGAGTGCAGTGGCATGATCATTGCTCGTCACAGCCTTGAACTTCTGAACTTGAGTGATCCTCCCACTTCAACCTCCCCTACTTGGGACTATAGACGTGTACCACTACGCCCTCCCATTTTTTTTTTATATTGTAGAGATGGTGGGTGGGGTGGTAATCACTATATTTCTCAGGCTCATCTTGAGCTCCTAGTCTCCAGAGATTCTCCTGCTTCATCCTTCCAAAGTGCTGGGATTATAGGTGTGAACCATTGCATCTGGCCTCTGAGGGTTAAGTAGCAGAGTTCAAAGGCTCCATGGGAAGAGGGAAGAGTAGGGTGGGAAGGAACCAGGAAAATCTGTGTCAAGAAAAGCAGAGCGGCTTGGCACCCGTAAAGCACAGAGGTTATGGTGCCAGCCACATACACTGAGGCCTCGGCCCAGGCCAACTAAACAACTGCAACAAAAAAATAGCCAGGCGTTGTGGCAGGTGCCTATAGCCCACTTGGGAGGCTGAGGCAAGAGAATCACTTAAACCCCAGAGTTTGAGGTTGCTGTGAGCTGTATTGCCACGACACTCTATTGAGGGCAACATAGTAAGACCCTGGCTAAAAAAAAAAAAAAAAAAAGACAGAAAGAAAGCAACAAAAAGAAAATCAGAGAAAAGCCTAGGCGAGGCAGTGGGTTCAGAATCTCAGAAGCCTCGAATGACTTTTTCAGAGGCGCTGGGGAGCCATGGAGGTCTTTGGGTAGAGGAGAGACCATAACATGTGAAAAGCGGCACTTTACAAAGATGGCTCTGGGACAGCCTAGAGAGGGTGGAGGCCACAGATGGCACTAAGTTCTGGAAGGAAGACTCTCCATGACTCATGACACGTCATGCTTGGGCCAGGAGCTGAGTCTGCGGGTTCTCTCTCTACAGTGCTCAGCCCAGAAGGGAGTCACGAGTGCTTTAGCCAGCACTGGTCTCCAGGGTGCACCTACTACCACTAGATGGTGTGAGGGCCATGTGGTCAGGACAGTAAATACCACAGGATCATGTCTCAGGAAAGGGATTCCTTCAGTTCTCTCACTGTAACAAGGAGAAAGTTTTCATTTGGTGCTAACAGGACTTTGACACCAGCAACACCCACAGACCCTGTTTCACTAGAGAGTACAGGCTTCCGGCTCAGGGCTTGACTCAGGAAGACCCAGTACGGTGGTTTACTTTTATTGTATTTACTTTTGCAGTTATCTTGAATTTATTGGAAATGATGCAGGTGATATAGGCTTCCTTTTTAATAAACTTGCTTTAAAAGAGGAGCGGATTTAAGAAAAATACCAGGTTGGGTGTAGTGGCTCATGCCTGTAATCTCAGCAGCCTGGAGGCTGAGGCAGGTGGATTGCCTGAGCTCAGGATTTCGAGACCACCCTGAGCAAGAGTGAGACCCTGTCTCTACTAAAAATACAAAGTTACTCAAGAAGCTGTGGCAGAAGGACAGCTTGAGCCTAGGACTTGAGCTGGGATGCCATAGCACTCTACCCACACAAGGCACAGAGTGAGACTCTGTCTTAAAAAAAAAAAAAGGAAAGGAAAGAAAGGAAATATGCCAAATGTAATAGTATAGACTAAGAGAACAAATCAAGAAGCTGGTTTGTGAATGGCAGATGCTTGGGAACTGCCCGTATTTTGCTGTGTATATAATGCACTTCTGTGTGTAATGCATACCCACCTTTTTAGTCCTGACTTTCAGGGGAAAAAATCTTGTGTTTTAATCTTTCTTTCTTTCTTTCTTTCTTTCTTTCTTTCTTTCTTTCTTTCTTTCTTTCTTTCTTTCTCTTTCTTTCTCTCTCTCTCTCTCTCTCTCTCTCTCTCTCTCTCTCTTTCTTTCTCTTTCTTTCTTTCTTTCTTTCTTTTCTTTTCTTTCTATCTTGTGTTTTAATTTTTCTTTCTTTCCTTCCTTCCTTCTTTCCTTCCTTCCTTCCTTCCTTCTTTCTTTTCTCTCTCTCTCTCTCTCTCCCTCCCTCCCTCCCTCCCTCCTTCCTTCCTTTCTTTCTTTCTTTTTTTTTTTGACAGTCTCAAGCTATTGCCCTGGGAAGAGTGCTGTGGAGTCATAGCTCATAGCGACCTCTAACTCTTGGGCTCCAGCGATCCTTTTGTCTCTGTTTTTCTATTTTTAGTAGTGATAGGGTCTTGTTTTTGCATGGTCTGGCCTCCAACTGGTGAATTCAAGCAATCCAGCAGCTTTGGCCTCCCAGAGTGCTAGGATTACAGGCGTGAGCCTCTGCACCCAGACTTTTTGTTTTGTTTTGCTTTTTGAGACAGAGTCTTACTTAGGACCCCTGAGTAGAGTGCTGTAGCATCATAGCTCACAGCAACTCTAATGCTTGGGCTCAAATGATTCTCTTGCCTAATAGCTGGGACTACAGGTGCCTCCCACAATGTCTGGCTAGTTTTTTTCTATTTTTAGTAGAGACAGATCTCGCTTTGCTCAAGCTGGTCTCAAACTCCTGAACTCAATGGATTCACCTGAGTTGACCTCCCACAGTGCTAAACTTACAGGCATGAGCCACCACCCCTGACTGCGTTGTAACTTTTTAATTCAAATTTTTATTGGTTCATATTTAGGTACTTGGTTTTTGTAATATAAAGAAAGTTAAGCATTTATTTTATTTTTTTTTTGTAGAGACAGAGTCTCACTTTATTGCCCTCAGTAGAGTGTCGTGGCATCACACAGCTCACAGCAACCTCCAACTCCTGGGCTTAGGTGATTCTCTTGCCTCAGCTTCTCAAGTAGCTGGGACCACAGGCATCCGCCACAACGCCCGGCTATTTTTCTGTTTTGCAGTTCGGCTGAGGCTGGGTTTGAACCCGCCACCCTTGGCACATGGGGCCAGTGCCCCCCTCGATGAGCCACAGGCGCCGCCCACTTTTTGTTTGTTTGTTTGTTTTTTTGCAGGAGAAGCTCTTTCATGGTGAGGAATTTATTTTCTTCTTCTGTCTCTCTCTCTCTTTTTTTTTTTTTTACATATACATGTGTTAATTAGGCCCCTCACTTCTTTTTTTCTTTCTTTTTTTTTTTAGAGACAGAGTCTCACTTTGTCGCCCTCAGTAGAGTGTGCCGAGTGTGCCGTGCCGTGGCGTCACACAGCTCACAGCAACCTCCAACTCCTGGGCTTAGGCGATTCTCTTGCCTCAGCCTCCCAAGTAGCTGGGACCACAGGCACCCGCCACAACGCCCAGCTATTTTTTTGTTGCAGTTTGGCCAGGGCTGGGTCTGATCCCGCTACCCTTGGTATATGGGGCCAGCACCCTACCCACTGAACCACAGGCGCCGCCCCTAAGCATTAATTTTTTAACATAGAGCTACACTTTTAGTGCATCATCATAAATAAAAGAATTGAAAACATTTATATATAGATGTGGAATCAGTACTGCCCATGTATAACACGCATCCTTATTTTTCCCTTCAAAAATGTGGGCAAAAAAGGGCACGTTATACACAGCAAAATACGGTACTCTCTTAAGAAGCCGCAATGATGGCAAAAGCAAGTCTTGCCCTGGCCTGAGAGGCAGGGCTTCCCAGATCCATGGGCAATGGGAGGGCTGTAAGGAACTGGGCAGCCCTGGGGGTGGGGGGCAGCTCTCCCCAACTCCAGGTCACTCTCTACCACTTCTCTTCCTTGTCCCCTTCCCTTGGTGCCAGCCTCCTCCCAAGTAGGTCTAAAACTTACAGGGAATGTGGCAGGCATTTCATCCTAACACTGTTGTGGCAAATGACACCATACCCAGCACACATTTGCCAACGGAGTCCCACCACCACCTCCAGTCAATGCCCCTGGGTTGACAGAGAGGAAAGGGCAGCACGAGATACTAAAGTTAGACAACATGAAGAAACTTGGGCAGCAGGAGTTAAAGATGCCAGACAAGGCTCGGTGCCTGTGGCTCAGCGGGCTAAGGCACCAGCCACATACACCTGAGCTGGTGGGTTTGAATCCAGCCCGGGCCTGCCAAACAACAATGACGGCTGCAACCAAAAAATGACCAGGCATTGTGGTGGGTGCCTGTGGTCCCAGCTACTTGGGAGGCAGAGGCAGGAGACTCGCTTGAGCCCAGGAATTGGAGGTTGCTGTGAGCTGTGATGCCACAGCACTCTATCTAGGGTGACAGCTTGAGGCTCTGTCTCAAAAAAAAAAAAAA
>CAUYON010135273.1:0-12777 GCA_963573935.1 Arctocebus calabarensis | reverse complement strand
TTTTTGTAGAGACAGAGTCTCACTTTATCGCCCTGGGTAGAGTGCCGTGGCGTCACACTGCTCACAGCAACCTCCAGCTCTTGGGCTTAAGCGATTCTCTTGCCTCAGCCTCCCGAGTAGCTGGGACTACAGGCGTCCACCACAGCGCCCGGCTATTTTTTTGTTTTGCAGTTCGGCCGAGGCCGGGCTTGAACCCGCCGCCTTCGGTATATGGGGGCGGCGCCCTACTCGCTGAGCCACTGGAGCCGCCCAGATTGATAGGGTTTTTAGTCTAGGGCAGAAGATGTATTACTCGTACAACTCATTGTTGTTAATGTGACATTAATAACAAAATTAGATAAAATGGCCGGCCGCTGTGGCTCATGCCTGTAATTCTAGGACTTGGGAGGTCAAGGTGGATGGCTCGCCTGAGCTCACAGGGTCAAGACCAGCCTGAGCCAGAGTGAGACCTCGTCTCAAAAAATAGCTGGGTGTTGTGGTGGGCAGCTGTAGTCCCAACTCCTTGGGAGGATGAGACAAGAAGATCACTTGAGCCCAAGAGTTTGAGGTTGCTGGGAGCTGTGATGCCATAGCACTCTCCCAAGGGTGACAAAGTGAGACTCATATCCAAAATAAATAAATAAATAAATAAATATTGAATAGTTTGTATGAGACACACATTAAATACATACTCCAAGGAATTGTTGCAAGTATCTCTCTGTACAGGGTGGTTTGACTACTGGGAGGAGCTTCCTGGCTTGACAGCATCCTTTCTGCAGCACTGGGGACACAGTTAACTGGAGGGTGGGCTGTCGCGGTCATAGGCTGCGGTCAGGCCGGTGGAGCAGCTGGAGCTTTGTAATGTGGGCACCACTGCCGTGCACTCTGTCCCCTCCACCGGAGACACCAGATGCCAAGAGTCCACTGCTAATCTTGCAGAGCCCACCCCTAGAGAAGGCACGAGGCCTGTGGGGAAACTGGGGACATTGGGTGGCTGTAAGTTATCCACCAGCAGAGCTGTGTGCTGTGGGCCTTCATCCCACAGGTGCGTGTTGTGATCATACTTTGGTCAGGGACTTGGGATTGGAGAGGCAACTTGAGTTTTTTTTTTTTTTAAAAGCAGATATTTAGTCCTGTTCCAGGACTTCTAGACTGTCTTCATGTTGTCTATTTAGGTCTGTACCTATGAGTTCTAGAGAATTTTTTTGATACGAATTCTGATGAGGGGGCGGTGCCTGTGGCTCAAAGGAGTAGGGCACTGGCCCCATATACTGGAGGTAGTGGTTGCAAACCTGGTGCTGGCCAAAAAAAAAGAAAAATGAATTCTGATGATCAAAGGGGAATAATGGGAATTGTTTGGGTCAATTTCAAGTGCCCATGGAAGGGTTTGGGTCCCCTGTGCTGCAGTAACAAATGCAGGGTATCCTGCATTTCCCACACAGGGAAAATGGGAAATGGTAGCTAACTATACTGTTATTTACAAAATTTTACAAAATATTTTCTGTGTTTTGGCCATCTTTTTGTAAAATTTTGTAATGAATTATTTTGTAAATAGAGGCACATTTAGCTGCAATTTCACATTTTCCCTGTGTATGACGACTTCTGACAACTTCAGGGACAACTTTTGGGATACCCTGTAGATTCAAACACGTAGTGACCTCAAAATAGAAGTTTACTTCTCAATCCTGTGACAGTCTGTGAAGGTGCTGGGGGATGGTGGTGGTGGTTGGTGTGTGTGTGTGTGTGTGTGTGTGTGTGTGTGTGTGTAGAGGCTGGAAGTGTCTTTAAAACAGTAATTGGAGGACCGAGGCTGCTCCAGGGTCTTCCATTTTGAACATGTGGCTTCAATAATGTCCTGAGAATCAGCTCCTACTTACTAGATGATGAGACTGGTAGAGGAAGGGCCAGCAAGAGGCAGGCACCGCCTTTACTCACAGCCTTTGGGCTAGTGCTTGGTCTCGGGGTGTGTGCAGGTGCGCACAGGATGGGGTGGTGGGGGCTGGCTATGTGCTCCGGGAGAAACACTCAGGTTCACTTTCTCTGACTTGTTTTGAAGTTTGTTTTTCAGTAAAGAAGATTAAAAAAGTGAAGCCAGGGCAATGAAAGCCTAATGGGAGGATCACAGCCACGTACTTCTCCAAGCGACTGAACCCCTGTCATTTGTGAAGTATCGTGCTGAGTGCTCTGGGGAATGAGTTTGGGAGACACGCTCCTGTCTTATAGTGCCCAAGAGTGGAGTTTTAATGAGGGCTGTAGTCAAGGGGCTGGTCTGATCTCCACCAGGGGACCTGGCGAGGGAGTGGAGTGGGCCTGAGTGAGCTAGGATGGGAGAGGCTGATGTCGGGGTAAAGGGACTTGGGGACTAGGGAAGGGCCACAATCCAGGCATTGCCCACCTTGGAGTCAGTGAGACCTGGGAACCTGAGGTGCCAGTCTGCTGATCAGGGGGCTGTGAGCTGAGGCTTAGAGAGACGTGGGTTCTGGGAGGGGACCTCCTGGGGTGAGGGGCAGAGAGGAGTCACACCGAAAGACAGTTGTCACAGGAAAGGTAGTGTGTGAGTGGCCTAACTGGAGCCTGAGCAGCATTCTATTTTGGCAAAATGGTTTTGCACATTCTCGGTGTCTCATGGGCCTGACACCTGAGGGCTGTAGTGCTTTCGTGTTAGTCACAGTGGAAGAGTGTTTTCAGAGAGGGGCACAAATGCCCGACTTGGTGTGGTGCCACATCTCTACGGTGTGGCAGCCCCGTTAGCGATTCTAGTCTGTCTGCTCACACCGGAACCTGGTCTGGACTCAGCTGCCCTTCGTGTGTGTCCCTCTCGTCCCAGTCTTGGCTCCCTGAAGAGTCACATGCAGGGGGGGAATGCTGTCAGGATTGGGTGACTCGGAGGGGAGATTTTGTGGAAGACTTTGCATTTGAGTATCTTTATTCTGTAAAGTTAAATTTGAACTGCTTGCTTTTTAAAAAGGTATATTAATAAGTGAGATTAGAATTTCAGTGTAGTGGTTTTTTTTTTTTTTTTGGACCTTTTAGGAAGAACATTAATGCTATTAAAATAAAACTGATGTCGCTTTGAGGAGACACTCAGATTGATGTGTTAGTCACATAATTCTGACATTTCCATTGCTTTGTGTTGACGCAGGCATAGACATAGGTGTTGTCGCCCTCAGCCTGGGTGTCATGAGTTACTTATATTGTCTCATTCTGTGAACTTGGATGGCAGGTTATTAACAGTCCTCATTTTTATAGGTCAGGGATTGATCAGGGCTTTGGTGCTGAGTACACCTGCTAGGAGTAGGCGGCCCAGTGCACCTCATAGCCCTGTGGGCTTTAAGGGAACATTAAGTGTCTCAGGTAACTCTGGAGGAGGTAGACACAGGACTCCTGGCTCCCAGTTCAGTGCTTCACTGCCCTTATCTCTTGGAGACCTAAAATTCAGTTTTCCCAACTCTAGGTCAAGTTAGAAAAGTTATTTTTGATGTGTAAACCTAATAAAAGCTTCAGCTCTGCCTCCCAGCCACGTTGTGACTCGGGTAGCCCTGTCCAGGTGTGTGACATAGACAGCTTACATTAGCGTATAGAAGCCAGCTCTCCCAAAGCCCCCCTGCCAATGTTAACCTTAGCTCCTTCCAGAACACACCGGAATTTACCAGAACTCTCTGGAGGCAGAACATTATGCTCCCACACTCCCAATAGCTTTTCCTTTCATTCCTGTGCCTTAGTTAGATTTCTGCAAACATTTAATCTTTTCAAAAAGCATTTTAGGTTGAGGTATATATTGTGAAATAAATACTTAAATAAAAATATTCGGTACATGTTGCCTACTTTTTTCAAAACAGTTTCTTTGGGGGCTGAACTTTTTTTTTAGTAGAGACAGAGTCTTGCTCTATTTCCCAGGTTGGAGTGCAGTGGCCAGTCATAGTTCTGTAACCTTCAACTGTGAGGCTCAAGGGATCCTCCTGCCTCAGCCTCCTGAGTAGCTGGGATTGTGGGTGCACACGACTGCGCCTGGTTACTTGTTCTATTTTTAGTAGAGATGGGGATCTCTTGCTCAGGCTGGTCTTGAACTGAGCTCAAGCGATCTACCCATCTCAGTCTCCCAGAGCGCTGGGATTATAGGCGGGAGCCACCTTTTGATGTTCTCATCTGTCTGGTGTGGCCCCTCTGGGAACATCCCCCTCTGGGTCTGCTCTTCCTGAGTTCCATGTGAGAGCAGACCTGCAGCGACCCTGGTGCTCCAGGGCACAGGCTCCTGTCCCTCTCAGCCTCCTGCCGTTCTTGTTAGCCTTACTTACTGGATCTGAGCTGTCGTAGGGTACATGGGCTTCTGTAACAAAGTACCCTAACTAGGTCGCTTATAGGTAACAGACATCCTGTCTCACCGTTCTGGGGGCTGGAAGTCCAGTATTATGGTGTTGGTAGAGTCACATTTGCTGGGACCCCACCTCCTGGATTGTAAATGCTGCCTTTTCTATGTCCTGGTGTGGCAGGAGGGGTGACTTTCTGAGGCGTCTCTTTTCTAAGGGCACTGATTCCACGCATGGGGCTCCACCCTCTTGGCCTAATCACCTCCCCAAATCTCCACCTCCTAATACTGATTCACTTTGTGGGGGGGTGAAGATTTCACCATATGAATTTGGGGGACTCAAGTGTTCATTCTACACCACGTACTATGTGACAGACCCGGTGCTGTGTGCGGAGGGTATAGCTGTAATCGTGGTGGTCTTTCCTTACTCTGGAGCCCGCTTAACCATCCATCTGACTCCTAGACGTGTGATTAAGACATCAAGTTGGCGGTCACTATCAGTGCTTTGGTTTTCAAACGAGGGCACCACTGCCCATAGTCTGATGGCTGGGGGAGGCTGGGGTAAAGCCTTTCATATGTACTTTGCAGAAAAAGCTCCTAGGTTCATCCTGCACATGTCAATAACTTCCACATAAACCTGACAGCTGCTTCTGTATAACAATTTCCAAATTTAGGAGCAGATCTTAGATTTGGGTGGGCATCAGACAACCCTCAGCTGAGCCTTGTTTTCCCTGTGACGTGTGTCTCCATGTGCTTTCAGATGCCTTCTGTGACCTGATGCAACGGTCGGTCAGGCAGCCTGCAGCCGGCCCGAGACCCCGGATTGCATAACTTGAGGACTCCATGCTGATCTTGCTCCTTGGTGATTTTATTCACAGAAGTCTCCTCTCCGGGCCAGTTTGGCGATAGACGTCCACCTCCTGTTTAAGTGAGACATTCTCCATTGGTAACTTTTCTCTAACATCTCCAATTCTAATTATGGAGTTTATCCTTGCCAGCTCTGAAATGAGTGGGGATATGTGAAGAGGTCGTGCTCCTGTGTGAGCCAAGTGTGTCTGCACACCTAACTGAGGATTTGCCTGTGTTCTGCACGACCTGTTGTAGCTTTATGTTATCTCTTTTGCTAGTATGACTAGAGGTCTCCATTCATGCAAAATAGTAATTGAGTTATATTTGTAGTATGAAAGGTTTTAAACGGAAAAATAAAATTTCATGTCTTATTTTCAATTTTTAAAATTTTAATTTAATTTTAGAGACAGTCTTGCTGTGTTATACGAGGTGGGGGTGCAGTGGTGTGATTGTAGCTCACTGAGTTCTCTGCAGCCTAATTCTCCAGAGCTCAAACCATTCTCCTGCCTCAGCCTCCCAAGTAGCTAGGACTAAACAGGCACCCACCACTGTGCCCAGTGAATTTTTTTCTAAGTTTTTTTTAGTGACAGGGTCTTGCTATGTTGCCCAGGCTGATTTTGAACTCCTGGTCCCACATGTTCCTCATGCCTCAGTCTCCCAGTGTGCTGGGATTATAGGTGTGAGCCATTTTGCTTGACCCAATGTCTTCAAAAAATTTTTTTTGTTTTTTTTTTTGCAGTTTTTGGCCAGGGCTGGGTTTGAACCCACCACCTCCAACATATGGGGCTGGCACCCTACTCCTTTGAGCCACAGGTGCCACAACATTTTTTTTTCTTGTGACAGCCTCACTCTGTCACCTTGCGTAGTGTGCTGTGACATCATTACAGCTCACAGCAACCTCACACTCTTGGGTTTAAGCAATCCTCCTGCCTTAGCCTCCCAAGTAGTTGGGGCTACAGGTGCCCACCACTATGCCTAGCTAGTTTTCTATTCTTACTGAGACAGGGTCTCACTTTTACTCAGGCTGATGTTGAACTACTGAGCTCAAGCAATTCTCACACCTCAGCTTCCCAGAGTACTAGGATTACTAGTTGAGCCACAGCGCCTGACCTTATTTCTTATTTTTCAAAAGAGAAGAATCAGACTTTAAGCTTATGTTTTCTTTCAATATAGAAAAATTTCAAATTTATTTTTTAACGTAGAAGGACTTTAAAACCATATTTTGCCTCTGCGTAAATAAGACTGTTAGTATTTAGAGAAACTACCTTTCAGCATTACAGAATCGTTACAGTGAGGGGGAGGGGGCTATTAAATTTCCATTCATAGTAAGTAGTGGAGACATGTTACTTAGTATTTATTTTTTCTTTTCTTTTTTTTTTTTTTACTGAGGCAGAGTCTCACTTTGTTACCCTTGATAGAGTGCTGTGGCATCATAGCTCAAAGCAACCTGAGACTAATGGGCTCAAATGATTCTCTTATCTCAGACTCCCAAGTAGCTGTGACTGCAGGTGCCCACCACACCACCTGGCTATTTTTAGAAATGGGATCTCACTCTAGCTCAGGCTGGTCTCTAACTGTGAGCTTAGGCATTCTATCTGCCTTGGCCTCCCAGAGTGTTAGTTAGGATTACAGGTGTGAGCCACCACACCGTGCTGTTATTTGCTTTTCTTTCTTTTTTTTGAGACAAAGTCTTATTATGTCCCCTTGGTAGAGTGCTGTGGAATGACAGCTCACAGCAACTTCAAACTCCTGGGCTTAAGCCTCAGCCTCCTGAGCAGCTGGGACTACAGGCGCCTGCCACAACACCCGGCAATTTTTTTTTTTTTTTTTTGGTTGCAGTTGTCATCGTTGTTTAGGAGCCGTGGGCAGAACCCGCCAGCTTCGATGTATGTGGCTGGTTCCCTACTCAGGAACTGTGGGTGCAGAGTCCCGGCTGTTGTTTTTTAAAGGTATTTCCAGTAGCTCAGAACTGACTACAGTTGGGCTACTTTTGTACTTTCTGTCTTGCTTTTAGATGCATCTTTATAATCTGAGAGCTATTTCAGTGTTGTATGCGAGGTAGTCAGATGAGCCTTATCACAGAGAGGAAATGGATACGTGTTTTTGCATAGGGTTTACAGTTGGACAAACATTTGGGGTATATTTCCTCATGTACTCCTGATGACACCTCTAAGAAAGTGAGGTGACCTGAAGTTACAGCATGTGGCCAGCTAAGGGCCAGGCCCTGTCCTCCCGGTAGGCGCTTAGCTGCTGAGCTGTTGACCTCAGAGTGAGTTCTCCTGAGCGCTGCAAGTCTTTTTTTTTTAAGAGACAGAGTCTTGGCTCGGCGCCTGTGGCTCAACGGGCTAAGGCGCCAGCCACGTACACCTGAACTGGCGGGTTTGAATCCAGCCTAGGCCCGCCAAACAACAATGATAGCTGCAACCAAAAGAAAAAAAAAATGGCCGGGTGTTGTGGCAGGCGCCTGTGGTCCCAGCTGCTTGGAAGGCGGAGGCAGGAGACTCACTTGAGCCCAGGAATTGGAGGTTGCTGTGAGCTATAATGCCATGGCACTCTATCCAGGGTGACAACTTGAGGCTCTGTCTCAAAAAAAAAAAAAAAAAAATTAAAAAAAAAAAGAGACAGAGTCTCATTTTGTTGCCCTTGGTAGAGTGCCGTGGTGTCACAGCTCACAGCAACCTCCAGCTCTGGGGCTTAGGCGATTATCTTGCCTCAGCCTCCCAAGTAGCCGGGACTATAGGCACCCGTCACATCGCCCAGCTATTTTTTTATTGCAATTTGACCCGGGCTGGGTTCAAATCCGCCACCCTCAGTGTATCAGGCCGTGCCCTACTCCCTGAGCCACAGGTGCTGCCCTTTTTTTAAGCCTTAAAATATTCATGAAATTTTAAAAAATCTTGTATTAAATCTTGAAATATTCGACTGACATTTGGAGGGGTGATTTGTAGAGAGCTGGAGGCTGGGGGCAGTAGTGATAGAAAATGTGGACTGCACCAATCGTGTTCATTTGCGTCTCGTGTTAGATACTTTCAAGCTTAATGGAGATGTTAAGTGAGACTCTGGCATTTGATACCATAGTTTACTGGAGTGTTTTTAGGACTGTGAAAGATGGTGCTGGCAAGTACTGATTTTATTTTTTCTTGACCATCTCCTGCAAAGGGTAACTTTTACATTTATTTTTTTAAAAAGCATATCTATTTATATTTCACTCTTTGACACTATAAAGAAGTGATTAGACCTTATATGCACTAACAGATACAGAAGCCTGAAGATTCTGGGTTAAACATGGAAGAGAATTGTCTCACAGAGGAGGCATAAGAAGGCCGGGTACAGCAGCTCACCCCTGTAATCCTAGCACTTTGGAAGGCTCAGGTGGGAGGATGGCTTGAGGCCAGGAATTGGAGACCAGCCTGAGCAGTATTGTAAGACCCCATCTCTACAAAAAGTAGAAAAATTATCTGGGTGTAGTGGTGCATACCACCAACTACTCAGGAGGCTGAAGCAGCAGGACCACCCAAGCTCAGGAGTTATGCTGATGAGTTATGCTGATGCCACTGTACTGTATATAGTATATAGCCCAGATAATAGAGACCCTGTCTGCAAAAAATTAAAAAAAGAAAACTAAACATTTTAGTGCTCTCGAAACATAATTTCGGGCACAATTGTTGCTATAATTATTGCTAAGGGAGGCTATGAAATGCCTCCTCTGAAGGTCCTAGAAGCCATTTGATCCTCTTTCACTTGTGAGGTGGAGGATTTGCTTGTATCTTTTCAAGTCGGTTCTGTCCCCCGCCCCCCCCGTAGAGACAGAGTCTCACTTTATCGCCCTCGGTAGAGGGCCATGGCATCACACAGCTCACAGCAAACTCCAACTCCGGGGCTTAGGTGATTCTCTTGCTTCGGCCTCCTGAGTAGCTGGGACTGCAGGCGCCTGCCACAATGCGTGGCTATTTATTTTGTTGCAGTTTGGCTGGGGGGCCGGGCCTGAACCCTCCACCTTCGGTATATGGGGCCGGCGCCCTATCCACTGAGCCACAGGTGCCGCCCTCAAGTCAGTTCTTGATACTGAGACACTGGGGGCTGGGAGCCTAGACAACATGGTCCTCCTTGCATAGCATTTATAGCCTATTTCCATATCACTGCATTTCGCTTCTGAGACTTGGAGAAGCTAGTACGTATAGGGGATGGTGTGCCAACTGTTTCATGTGTTTTTTACTATAATTTAAGATAAAACCTTTAACCATTTGACAAAAAAAAAAGTTATATGAATTATTAATTTTTTAAAGCTATAGTTAATTCTTAAATACGTGTGGTTATTGTAGGAACATAAGTGGTCTGAAAAGCCAAGGAAAAGGTGGCAAATCACCGTTTCTCCACTAGTGACAGCTTAGTTTTGAATCAGCATTTCATGATCAAGACTTCTAAAAGATAAAAATAAAAAAAAAAAAGTCATTTTAGGATCTTAAAATGTCATTTTGGGATTCTTTCTTAAATTTAAGGAAGAAATGTCAGGAAACAGTAAAATGACTAAAAGTTGGTGGATTTATAGGGGAGAGGGAAGGGGCTGGCTGGGTGATCCACAGAATCATCAGTCACATTGATACAGAAAATTGAGGATAATTTCCTGGCTTGTAGAATTGGTGTTAACTAATGAGTGTCCCTTTCTTCCCATCGGTACCCAACAGTGAAACTGTTTAAGCAGAAGCATCTTACAGCCATCGATTGCCAGCATCTGGCTCCAAGTCATTTGTCTGTGGCCCAGTCTTTTGGTCAAAGATGGACAAGCAGAGACCCGAACCATGGACTCTATCCTAAACCCAGAACGAAGAGAGGGAGCAGGGGTAGGTCTTCCAAAAAGTCTCTTGCATTTGAAAATCTGTGGTGCATGCGGCCATTGACTATCTGCAGTGTAAGTGTTTGTCAGTGTTGCTGCTATAATTTCATAGTCCTGGTGCAGTGCGTTGACACTTTTCTCAGTAATCGTGAGTTTTCCATGAAAATTCCATCCAGTCATGGTGGTTGGTCAGAGCCCGGGGAATTGTGATAGAATGAATCCTGTAAGACGTGGGCCAGCCTCACCGTTGTCCCAGTCCAGAGGCATGGGGTAACTGGCGTCCTCATCGTCATCTTTTCCAGTTCCTCACTAGGTCCGCATGTGATTATTTTTTGAGCTGTTTGTCACCTCGTTGCACCCAGACCACTGCAGTGGTCCTTCTCCTGGACTGCAGGTTTCCTCTCTTCCACATCAGCTGCGACTTGTGTTGTTAAGATGCTCTTCCTGGACATGGTTATTTCCGTCATGTCACACTCATTCTCAGGGCCCTGGTGCTGTGAGGGACTCAGGCTCACGCTTGTTGTCACCACATGAGAGTCTCCCTCCTAGCAGTTTTTGTTTTTTTTTTTAACTTTGCTTTTAATTTCAGCTGGCTTTCACTCTTCTTAGTTTCCATGTTTTTTTTTCTTTAATTGTCCTTCCTTGTAGGGATTCTCAAGCCGGTTGCCTCCTAAGTAGCTGGGATTACAGGTGCGCGTCCCAACGCCCATCGGTCTTTCCTGGTAGTAGAGACAGGTCTTTTACTCTGGCTCACTGAGGCTTATGTTGATCTCAAACTCTCAGAGCACAGGAAGTCCACCCGCCTCGGCCTCCCACAGAGTTGGGACTACAGGCGTGAGCCACCACGCCTGGCCAGCAGTTTGGTTTTCTTGCTCCCCCTTCACGTGCCGAGTGAATTCCTGGTTTGCTTAGTACGTGGTGGTGTGGTATCATCTGACTCGCCTTCTTGCCCTCTGAGGGGCCTGTGTGTAATTTCAAAGGCCAACTCACATAGTAACTAGTCTTCTGATATTATATGTGTTTGTCACTTTGGAGAACTACCATAGCCGATAGTAGGAGGCAGTGCCAAACGTAGTTGTGTACTGTCTGGAATTTAGCTTGTGTGTGTGTAAGCCAGAGCCTCACGGGTGCTGTGAGTTCTTCCTGACAAGGACTTGGGAGCTGCCTCTGAACAGCTGGGGGGCTGGTTTGAGAATTAGGAAAGGCCACGATTAGCCCGGGCCACACTGACTTTGAAACTCTAGGTTTCTATTAGATTTCCCCAGAAGTAGTTATAATTGCTTTCTTTTCTCTAATATAGAAAAAATATTAGTTTCAGTTTCATACAGCCTATTAAGGACTAACCCTGGTGTTTGTCCTTTCTCGTATTCTCCAGAGTGAGGATTTTGGCTGTGGTCATTTAGAAAGGAACTATGTATGTTGTTATATATTGATAAGATGTTAAATATCTCACTGGCATTTAAAAATAATTGTTAGCAGTTTGAAAATGCCGTGGTGATGTGTGAAGGCACCATTGTGGGTTCCTGAGAAGTCTGTGAGGTCAGGGAACACGCCGTTTTTCTCTTTATATTTGTCCCATTATCATAGTAAATCCTGGTTGAATAAATGTATAGCAGATATTAGTATTACTCTAATAATTAGAATTTGGAATCCTGCCTTTTTATTTAAAAACACATAAACTTATCAGCTTTACAGGAGGAAATAGGGTTTAACTTTGCCAAATGGGGAGTGGGTTTTCCGAGTCTTGGAAGCCTCAAGCGTGATCGGGGACTGTGCATGATGAGTGCAGGTGTGAGTGTGAGTAGTTGTGTCCTTTTTGGCCATTCAGGTGTTCCATGGACAGCGTGTTACTTGGTACTTATGAACATTTCAGGGTGCAACGTGGGCCAGGGACGGGCCTCAGTCTCTCTGCAGCTGTGTGTCTGATTACACGACAGAGCCAAATGTAAATATTTGGGGTTGGCTATTTATATAATCAACTGGCCCATAAATATATTCATGCTTCTTCCCTCTATTAACATGAATAATTAAAAATTACTTTGTCTTGGCTCAGTCTCGTAATCCCAGCAGTCCTGGGGGCCACAGTGGGTGGATCCCTTGAGCTCAGGTGTTTGAGACCAGCCTACAGATTAGAGTGGTACCTAGTCTCTGCTACATACTTGTTCAGCAAGTGTATAGATCTGTCTTGCTAACGAGCAAGAGTCAGATCTGTCTCTGCTAAAAACAGAAAAACAGCCAGGTGTTGTGATGGGCGCCTATAGTCCCAGCTATGTGCGAGGCTGAGACAAGAGGATTGCTTGAGCCCAAGAGTTTGCGGTTGCTGTGAGCTGTGATACCATGACACTCTACTCATTGCACAGAAAGTTTGGGCCCAGCGCCTGCGGCTCAAGCGGCTAAGGCGCCAGCCATGTACACTTGAGCTGGCAGGTTCAAATCCAGCCCGGGCCCGCCAAACAACTATGATGGCTGCAACCAAAAAATGGCTGGGTGTTGTGGCAGGCGCCTGTAGTCCCAGCTACTTGGAAGGCAGAGGCAGGAGACTTGCTTGAGCCCAGGAGTTGGAGGTTGCTGTGAGCTGTGATGCCACAGCACTCTACCCAGGGTGACAGCTTGAGGCTCTGTATCAAAAAAAAAAAGTTTGTCTGAGTGGGGTCGACACTCAGACACATTTTTTTTTTTTTTTTTTAAGAAATCCTCTTGCCTCAGCCTCCCAAGCTGCCTGGCTATTTTTTGGTTGTAGTTGTCATTGTTGTTTGGTGTGCCAGGCTGGATTCGAACTCGCCAGCTCCAGTGTATGTGGCTGGTGCAC
>CAUYON010135266.1:0-54652 GCA_963573935.1 Arctocebus calabarensis | reverse complement strand
ACATAAATTCAAAAAAATCTTTTAAAGATCTGTCTCAGCAGGGATAAAAAATAATTGAAATTGTACAAAGAAGAAACCGTATTACCTTAAAAAATTTCCAAATAAGAAATGAGTATAATTGTGATGGATGTGTTACTTAGTTCAATGTAAGCATTTCACATTGTATATCGAAGCAGTACCCTGAACCCCATAAATGCATCAATGTACAAAGTTATGATTTAATAAAAAACAATTTAAAAATTTCCAAATATGATATTAACATTTTAAAAAATCAAACAGGTTTAAAAGTCATATAATATGGTATGTTTTTAAGGTATCTTTATGCAGATCTATTAAGCTTGGCTATCTATTAGGGTGAGGGGGATGAAGGGGTTGTTGGTGCCTATCTCTTGCATTGATTCCTAAGTCCATAACAACTCTGGGAAGAACAGTTTACAAACCATCAATATTAAACATTTTTCTCATCCTACTATTTTATTGTTGAGCAATGGTGGCCACCCAGGAGATGTGACTTTCCTGAAGTTACACAATTATTTTCAGAGGCAAGATGTTAATACAGATATTGTGACTATATCTAATACTTTTCCACTCCTTCATCTACAAGAAATAAAGTATATACAATAAGCTTTTATTACTTACCCAGTTGTTTAGGAGGAGGGGGGAAACTGGAAAGAAAATGAGAACACAATTATAATCAGACTAATATGAACATGGAAATTGATTACTTTACGTAGGATCGGTATGAACAGCCAACAGCCTGAAGGCTGCTCACCATCATTCCTTTCTCATCCTCCATTTCTCCACTAAATCCAAGTTTCTGTCCATCAGTTTGAAATTTAGTAAAATTGTTTTTGAACCACAATGTTGGCCCCAAATGTCAACAGTCCAGAAAGACACTCAGTTGGTTTATTTTACTCACAGACTTTAGACCAAAGTTTTCAGATTTGTTCTGTGAGGTTTGCACATAGTATCACACCAGAGTAAATTTAACAGACTCAGTATTTTTTGGTCATTGTGGCATACATATCTCTGGCCAAAAGTGGTTATTTGAATTAAAGAATAAAAACAAAGTCAAAATCAATAGAGGTCAAAGGAACATGACCATGTTTTTCCCAATATGTATTATGTATATACCTCCAGGAGAATGGTGAATAAGAGGAATATTCACTTGAACTAGACAGTGAGAGCTTATTAACAGAAGTGGTTTGATATCGGGATTAGGTGGTATTTAGTTGCAACAAAAAAGACCTTTGCTTTTATTATTTTCTGAACTATGATTTCTAAACACACATACACATATATACACATACACAAACACACGCACATCTTCCCCCTCCCATTAAAAGAATGGTACACAGGACAGAAATAGCTGATTAAAGTAGTGGTGAGGGATTATTAATTCAAATGATTCAAAATCAGAATTGAGTGGTGTATTTTCAAAGCAGGAAGAAAATCTCTTATTTTGAAGTAAGGATTATATTTGCATAATACTCTTTAAGAGAAGATTTCTCATTTCAATTCTACTGTTCAACAATTCCACTAAACTGTAGTTCTGGGGTTTCACAAAAAGGGCTTAAAATTAAGAATGCTATATAGAATTAGTATCTTATAAAGACTTTAGTTAAATGTGGCAAATTCATTAGGAAGACATAAAAGAGAAAGACTTTCCTCTATTAGGAAACATGATTAAGATCCTTCCAACTCGTATATATGGAATTTATGCTAACTACTCATTTGGGGGATGGAAAAGAAAAATTATGGTTTAATTTTTATTTAGACAAACTTAAGATGTTTAGAATAATTTTAATAGGAGAAATATAATTCTAATAATATTAATATGTCATTTTTGTGGAACAGAGTTACAGAGATTTTAAATACTGTAGTTAGGGAAAAGAAATTATAAATCATGTACTTTATTTCTAGCAATTTAACTTTGAAAAGAAAATGAATATTTTTAAAAGTAGTCAATATAAAACACTGTATAGTAAAATGTAGAATTAGAATTGTGAGCTTTTAAATGTAATGCTATAGTTTAAAAAAATCCTACTAAATGAAGTATGTGTGTGAGGGTGTGTGCACACAGGTGTGTAACTGTGTGTTTTCGTGAATGTTTGTGAGGAAAATAAAATATATCTTTGAACTCCATGATTTTTGAATACTTGGACTCCTCTTATGCAATGCATGAATTTAAAGAATGACGCTATAAATGAGGCTCATTGATTAATGGTAAACAATGTTAGGACGGTTTAACTCTATCAGAATTTGGTTATTGGTTATAGAATATTAGTAACATTTGATTAAATATTAGTGTAGTTATTGTGGACCAGATTTAGTTGGTTGACTCTTACGATGAACCTTCATTATTGTCTGACTCAGAGACTTTAGGTTTCTCTCGTATACTTTTCTTTTTGTCATCTTTCCCCTTTAACATCTTCAAAATCCCCCAGGACCACGTGTTACTCTTCTCTTCAACCTGTAGCGTGGAGCTTTGGAGCAGGCAGGTATTGATCAGAATGTAGTAATTAGTGGTATGTGAAGACATTGTATGGACATTCAGATTCTTTATATATACAATGAATTAATCATTCTGGCAGGAAACACATTCAACAAGATCATGCTATCAAATTTATAGATTGGGGTGTCTGAACACTGCTCGTACAAGGCTTATGAGCCTTTTCTTACCTAGAAAAAAATGATCAGCTCGTACAAGGCTGATAATTTTTTTCTAGGTAAGAGTTTTCTGGGTTCTTAAAATTTGAAGTTTTCAAGAAAAAGTTTTAAACATCAATTTAGCTTTATTTATGATTAAAATTAAATAAATAATAGACTTTAAATTTTTAAATATGCCATTTTAAGATGAAAAGAGAAAATTTATTTTATTATTAATGTAAAGTATTTTAAAGAAATTATTATTATAATAATCTCAAGATATTTATTATTAAGCTAAAGGATGAAATATTCAATACTGTTCTGACATAGATAGCCTATGGTCTCAATTTATTTGAGTTGTCTATAATTATGTTATTGTATAAGGAATGATTGGGCAACTGATAAACTCTCCAGAGATTGTTAGAAATATAAGTTATTGACTGATGAACAAATGATAGGAAAAGATTTGTAAAAACATCTATAATACTTGTAACTTATCACTTTTTCATTAAATTTCTTTTGCCATAGTTGAGATTCTTCCAATCTACTGTTTCATTAAAGTGTAGTATAATTGCACTTCCCAATTTGCTATTGTTGTTAATTAATTATAAAAAAAATTCAGGTAATGTAATAAAAAATACTATTTTCTGTTTTTTGTCCTGATTGGAAATCAAAAGTAGGTTTCAGCATATACAATAATCTGTAAAGAGAAATTCACTAATTATTCTTACTTGTCATCAGCATCTTCCTCTTCAATCCCATCATAAATGTCATCATCTGGTGGTGGTGGAAACATCCCTTCATTTGGAACGGGGGGAAAATTTTCTGTTAATCTTATAATTCGTTCATGTAATTGTCACACATTTTAATAATGAATCTTCCTTGTTTAATTGCATAAACTTTCTTTCATATTGACCATTTAAGCAAAAAACCTCTTTCCTATAATTATTGTTCATATACTTTTATAGAATTATTGCTTTGCTTGTCATTTTATAAGGAATTCCTAAGGCTGAAATGATCATCAAAAATTAGAGGTTATTAGAGGTATTGTGCTTTTTTTGAGTTGAAAGGAATGGGGAAAAATAAACACAAGAAAAAGTAAAATTGTTAAATATTTATTGTGTAAAGAGAGAAGTGAGGCGGTGATAAAGAAATCTAATTAACAGTGAAGAGACATTCAGAAAAAGATACTGATCAAGATAAAAATGAAATGGAATGAAAGGTGAAGTTGCAAACTTTGATGATGGTTAAAACAAGGAAAGAAATGAACAGTAACCTTTTTAATACATACTTTTTAAAGTTAAACTCCCATTTCATTTGTTACCACATTTTCCTCAAGAACCTTGCTGTTTGACAAATATTTACTTAACAAGTGTTTAATGAGTACTTTCTAAGTGTAGAAGTAAGTACAACGAATTTTTAATTTGAGTTTTAGAATGAGAATGTTAGCCAATGAGAATGTTAAAACCAAGGTTTTAGTTCAAATCCCTTATTTTGTTACTGAGAAATTTAGGGGCCTTTAGGAACCATACTCAAAGAAACATATAAGTTGTTGTCCAAACAAGGATACGTCTAAAGGTGAAAGGGGATGCTGTTATTATTAATAATTGTGCTCAGTTGGTGTAAAACAAGACTTTGCTGAGCACATTGGAGTGGGGTCATCCAATGGTCCATCACAAATTTGGAGGAAAAAAAGACTTGCTCAGAATCTCTTGGTGGCCAAGTCTAGAGTCCAGGACACTAGCTCCCAGGCTAGTTTTCTTCATACCATATTAAGATCTCATTTATTATCTTGCAAACTATCTGTCAGTTCAGCCTTAATAAACTCTTTTGTTATCTTGTATTTTGTCATTGAAATACATAAAAATATTGAAGACTTAATTAGAAACTACGGATGAAAGTGTGGGGCTTCCTATGTTCATGGATTAGAAGAATTAGTATTGTTAAAATGACCATACTACTCAAAGCAATTTGTAGATTTAATGTAATACTTATAAAAATATAAATGTTTTTCATAGAAATAAAAAATCCTGAAGTTAATGTGGAACCCAAGAAAGGAGCCCAAATTGGTAAAGCAATCCTGAGCAGGGGGGTGGGGGGGAAACAAAGCTGGAGGTGTCACACTACTTGACTTCAAAATATTTTATAAGCCTACAGTAACCAAAACAGTGTGATATTGGTATAAGCACAGACACATAGGCCAGTGGAACAGAATAGTGAACCCAGAAATAAACCCACAGTTTTACGGCAAACTCATTTTTGACAAGGCACCAGTAACATAGTTTGGGAAAAGGACATTCTCATCAACAAATGGTGCTGGGAAAACTAGATCTTTGTATGTAGAGGACTACAACTAGATTCCTATGTCTCACCATATAAAAAAATTGACTTAAGATAGATTAAAGACTTAAACGTCAGACCTGAAACTATTAGAAAAATACATAGAGGAAACACTCTAGGACATTGGTTTAGGCAAAAATTTTATGTCTGAGGCACAAAAGCACAGGCATAAACAAAAAGACAAATAGACTATGTTGGCTAAAAAGCTTCTGTACAGCAAAAGGAACAACCAACAGAGTGAAAAGACAACCTCCTGAATGGGAGAAAATATTTGCAAACTATTCATTGAAAAGGACTAATATTGGGCGGTGCCTGTGGCTCAAAGGAGTAGGGTGCCGGCCCCATATACCAGAGGTGGCAGGTTCAAACCCAGGCCCGGCCAAAAAAATCTGCAAAAAAAGAGACAAAAATTTAAAAGTGGACAAAGGATCTGAATAGACATTTCTCAGATGAAGACATAGACCTGGCCAACAGGTATATGAAAAAATAGTCAATCTCACTATGCATATTAAACCCATGATGAGCCTGATGGGATACCAACTTACCCAGTTAGAATGGCTACTATCAAAAAGAGAAACAATAATAGGTGCTGGGGAGGATGCAGAGAACATGGAACTCTCAGACACTCCTGGGAATGTAAATTAGCACAACCATTAGGGAAAACAGTATGGAGAGTTATAAAAAAAAACCAACAACAAAATAGAACTAGTACACAATTCAGGAGTAATTTATCCCACTGACAGGAGTATTTATCCAAAGGAAAGGAAAACAATATATTCAAAGGATACTTGGACTCAGTGCCTGTGTAGCTCAGCAGCTAGGCCGCCAGCCACATATACTGGGGCTGGCAGATCCAAACCCCGCCAGGGCCTGTCTAACAACAATGACAACTATAAAAACAACAACTACAAAATCACCCAGCCAGGGGTTGTGGCGGGTGCCTGTAGTCCCAGCTACTTGGGAGGCTGAGGCAGGGGAATTGCTTAAACTCAAGAGTTTGAGGCTGCTGTGAGCTGTGAGGCCTCCGCACTCTACTGAGGGCAACATAGTGAGACTCTGTTTCAAAAAAAAAAAACCCAAAATAAAAAAGATACACGTACCCCTATGCTTATTGTAGAACTATTCACAACGGCAAAGATATGGAATCAACTTAGGTAACCGTGAACAGGTGGTTATAAAAAGTGTGGTATATTTACACAATGTAATACTGTTTGACCAAGAAAAAGAATGAAATCATTCCATTTGCAGTAGCATAGATGGAAAGGGAGGTCATTATGTTAAATGAAATAAGCCAGACACAGAGACACAAATATTGTACGTATTCACAAGTGGGATCGGAAAAAGTTGATCTCATGAAGGTAGAGAGCAGAATGATAGGGACCAGCTGCGTGGGGGGTGGGAAACAGGAAGGAGATGAAGGGAACTTGGTTAGTGGGCACAAACAAATAGTGGGAAGGAACAATTTCAAATTCTCAACAGTAGAATAGGGTGACCACAGTTAACAATAATGTATCACACATTTCAAGGTAGCCAGAAGTGAGGACTTGAAATCTTCTCAACACATAGAAATGATAAAAGTTCATGGTGATGAATATACTAAATACACTGGCTTGATCATTATGCATTTTATGCATATAGGAAAATATTACAGATACAATTCCATAAAGATGCACAGATATTATGTATCAATAAAAAGTAATTTGAAAAGCATTGGCTTACCTCCACTTCCACTCTGACTGTGGCTAGGAAAAAATCCCACAGAAATATTAAATTAATGTATGAATTACTCAGCTCTCAAGAAGAGAAGTATATGTATTGATCACTTACACAAAGGAGAAGTAACATTTCAGTTAAAACTTGTTAGGATTCTGTATGTTATCAGAAAGATAAAAAATATTCCTTATCATAACAGATGACTAAAACAAGGTAACAAACAAAACAAACAAAATCTGAGAATTAAGTGAGTTATCGTACTACATACAATATTCAAAACAATGATACTATTTGCTTTTAACATGTTCCCATGAGGAGAAAATGGGAACAGATAATAGATTATTATATCATTCCATATAAGGACTATTAAAATAAATTCCAAGGCTGTTAGTCCAGGAGTCATAATAGAGAGATCATGATTGCATTAAATTCAATCTTCTTTCGTATCTTATAACAATAGCATTTTACTCCTAGTCCAATAGTATTAAACTTTTTTAAGAGGGAAAAATTTTTAAAAATTTAAATCTTATTCATGGGGCTTTTTATATGGTACAACCTCTGATTCTCTAAAACCTGATTACTTATGTTTCTTATTCACTTTTATAACATTAAATGTTTTCCCTGTTTTAGCATTAATATTATAATCATCTGTTTTCTTGCCTATATCTACCACTAAAATGTGAGTTCTGTAAGAGCAAAGGTAATGTAGACGGTGAGAAGTGGACAAGTCCCAGAAGTCATTTATTTAATTACCTCATGTTGCAGAAAACAAACTGAGGCTCTGAGAAATGGAAGTGACTTGACCAAGCCCACTTTTACTCCCAGGGGCTCTCCCTATACTCACCACTCCCCACCCCATCCCGGTTCATCCGTCAGCAACTGTTACCAGTTTGATGTGATTATCCAAACAGGGCAATTATATAATATCACATCTGATTCCTTAACATTAAAGGCCAATAAAATAAGTTGATCTGATACAGATCTCCTGTTAATTTAGACAAGAAAACAAACTTGCTGATGGAACTTCGTAGAAAAAAATGTTACAAATGTCCTACTATATAACTAAGGAACTGGCTTTTTAAGAGGCGCAGTATGCTATTCACTTGCTTAGGCCCCATTTTCACATTTATTTTCCCTGACTCTTCTCTCTGCGCAGAAAGCAGTTGGAGTTACATGAAGAGATGCATTTTGGTTGGCTGTCACTCCTGGCAAATACGCTCCATCTTGGAGATGTTTTAACCCAATTTCTAAAGAACAGGGTTGTGATAATCAGGTGAAAGCTGCTACTCATTTATTTAATTTCTAGAGCAACTTTTCAACTTCCTAAACATGGTCTGGTTAGAATATCAAATATCTGATGAGAGTAAGAAGAGGAGGAGAGAAAGGAGGCGGAGAGGAGGAGGAGAGAGCCATGGAAGGGGGCAGGTGTGCTGCGAGAGGGGGGTACCTGCGTTTATAGTTTCCCTTCCTTTAATGTCTCTTAGCACTGAAATTTCTTTAGTAGAGAAGGAGCTGTCGGGCCTGTGCTCTGAGGCTGCACGCAGGCTCCCAGAGTTAGAAGCCCCAGTCCTCTCTCCTCTCACTCCGAGAGCCTGGAAAGGGCAGGTGGAAGAAGGAGAAAGAGAAGATGGTGATTTCTGTTCTCCTTCTCAGCAGGGCAAGCTGCTAATGCCATTCAGCAGCTTTCTTTTTTCCACTAAGAACAAAGCACGTTCTGTTTTAAGATCTCTGCCAGCAACAGCTGTAGTTTAAAAACTAAAACATGTATAGCAATGGCTTCTTCCTTCATTTTCTTATTAAGTATGCACAGAGAGAGAGCGGCTAGTAAATATCGGGTGCTATATGTACTTCTTATTGAGTATTAAAAGAGAGAGAGACTGGCTAGTAAATACTGGGGTACATGTACTTCTTATTAAGCTCCTTATTGAGTATTGAAAGAGAGAGAGACTGGCTAGTAAATATTGGGGGCTATCTATATTTCTTCTTATTAAGCTTCTTATTGAGAGACAGAGACTGGCTTATAAATACTGGGTGCTTATACGTGTTTAAGATACTGAGCAGTAAAACTGCATAAAACATTTCTTCTAACCTCATTTCTTTCATTAAATATAAGATAATTTTTCTGCTACATGTTTACTAACTAGAGCATGTTTTTAGAATCGTGGTTATGTATGGATTCAATGAAATGGAGAAAGCTAACAATGTTAGTTTGGGGAAATAGTCACCCCATCTGGTTAAATAATGCTTCATTTTAAGAACATCATTTCTTTCCTGTGGATGTGTTATTTTTTCTGAGTATGTGCATCAGTATAAATATTTTTTATTAACTAAACTGGCATTCTTTAACCACAAAATGAAGAAAATGTACTTAAGAGAAACAGAAAGTATATACACTGGTAATATGTGTATTCCTGACATACTCATGTCCAGAAAATAATCCAAATTGTAGTATATGATCATTTGAAATTTCATCTGACCCCCAAACTGGCATTTGCTGACTCTCAACCTAGATAAGTGTGGTGCTTATTATTAAAGTCAATTTTCTATCTGAAAATTCCAGGGTATGGATCGTGTGTTTTGATATATGTTGCATAATTTATGATCATAACATGGTAAGAAGGCGTAGCAGGCTACAATTCATCTTAGAAAGATAAAACCGCCAGAAAGCAGCATAACAAGTTTGATCAATGGCATAAGGCAAAAGATTATAGGAGGAAAATTTAATTCTTCATACATTTTATGCATATATTACTAATTTGGTGAGTTTTTTTTCTTTCTTCTTTTTTTTGAGACAGAGTCTTACTGCGTTGCCCTCGGTAGAATGCTATGCTTTCACAGCTCACAGCAACCTCAAACACTTTGGCTTAAGTGATTCTCTTGCCTCAACCTCCCAAGTAGCTGGGACTACAGGTGCCTGCCACAAAGTCCGACTATTTTTTGTTGCAGTTGTCATCGTTGATTAGCTGGCTTGGGCGGGGTTCGAACCCACTAGCCTTGGTGTATGTGGCTGGCACTGTAACCACTGTTCTATGGGCGCTGAGCCTAATTTGGTGTTTTTTAATGATTGACAATTAAACCTTTATCACTGAAGTTTGAATTATGAAGAAGGCAGACAGCATTTTATCCAGGTGAAGATCTAGCACAGGTCATGTTTTTTGGTGAGGATCACAAAGGAGGTTTCCTAATTCCATAAAGTGGGCATAGAAAAATGAGGATTCTGAACTATGGCTTTGACAGGAAAAGGAGCTATTTGAGGAAAGAAAGAATGAAACAAGAAGAGAAGGCTCAGTGCCTGTGGCTCAACGGGCTAAGGCACCAGCCACGTACACCTGAGCTGGCGGGTTCGAATCCAGCCCGGGCCTGCCAAACAACAATGATGGCTGTAACCAAAAAATGGCCGGGTGTTGTGGTGGGCGCCTGTAGTCCCAGCTACTTGGGAGGTGGAGGCAGGAGACTCGCTTTAGCCCAGGAATTGGAGGTTGCTGTGAGCTGTGAGGCCACGGCACTCTATCCAGGGTGACAGCTTGAGGCTCTGTCTCAAAAAAAATAAAAATAAATAAATAAAAATAGTCGGGCATTGTGGTGGGCACGTATAGTCCCAGCTGCTTGGGAGGTTTGAGGCAAGAGGATCACTTAAGCCCAAGAGTTCGAGGTTGCTATGAGCTACGATGCCACAGCACTCTGCTGAGGGCCACAAAGTGAGACTCAGTCTCAAAAAAAAAAAAAAAAGAAAGAAAGAAACAAGAAGAGGAATGGAAAAGTATGAAGAAGAAAGGATACAGGGTGATCAGAGCTGGGGCAAAGGGAAGGGGAAGGATGGAGAGAGAATGAATGGCTGAGAAGGAAAGGTAGGGAAGGAGAGGTACAAGGGAGAAGATGGCTAATATCCCTTCTTGCTCCTGCAGAAAGGACATCCTATTCTGTCCTTCTGGGCCAGGAAGGCACTTCCATACTTCTCAGAGAGAAGGTCACTTTAGCCTAGTGGAATAAATTTAGGCTATGAAAAGTTGGCCCCTTAAATGATACCCAGAAATCATAGGGTATTGAGTTTTTATTTTTTTCACTTTTATTTTATGTATTTATTCACATTATTTATTACAACATATTTTGAAGAAGGTAAGATTGGAGACAATCTTTATCTTTTTTTTCCTTTAAAGAGAAAATGGGAGTTATAATAAAAGTGTTCTTTTTTCTGTCATATTTTCAAGTAATAACAACAAATACATCCAGGCTCACAGATTTTAGAATTCAAAAGGGGTTCAATTTTATATTTTATGCCTTACATTTTGCCAAATCATATTTATATTAGGATTATCCCTTAGATGAAATCGTAGTGAATGTTATAAAACAATGTTTTCAAATGACAACGTATTTGACAAGATTTGGGACCTGGGCCAATATATCTCAAGTAGTATTTGATACAGATAATTCAAAATAAAATAAAAGACTAAAATAAAAGACCGTGGAGTTTTAGATGACCTCTCACCCATCTGGAGGTTATTGTAAGTGGGTGTTTAGTGATAGCGACATGAAAGGTGAAATTGAAATTTTAGGATCTAAAATTCACAGTCTCTGACAAGGAGACAGTCTGGGCTGCTCGACAATAGCTATCTGCGCACACCTGCTAATATTGTCCTGCTCCGCCACGTCATCGTACACTTCCTGGTCATCTTCGGTAGGTATTGAAAGAGCACCCAGTGCTGTTTGTTTCCGTTTCAAAGAATAGTAGTCAATCTCTACCGCAGTTGTTTTAATATAGCCATCTACCGAAACAAGAACAATTTATGGTCATACAAGTACAGTTTAAACATGTTTAAATCGTGAGGAAAATGTCAGTTGCACATTTGCTGCTTAAAATTTTCCTTTATTTATTTGCTTGCAATTCTGCTTTAGACTCTTGCCAAAGTCTTACCTTGTTTAACACGAGCTTATGAGTCTATTTTAAAAGGCAAAAGATTTATACGATCTGAAGAGAAACCAGAGTATTGTTATGAGTCTGTTTTAAAGATCACAAGGGAATTCACATGCACCATTTTTCCTTTTGTCACTGAAGAACACAGTGCCCTTTGTTCCTCCCTGGAATAATATAAAACTTTACATTGTTCCCCACTAAAAAGATAACACAGATACTGTGAGATAGAACTCATTCCTGCCATTTAAAATTTTCCTACCTTTGTCCACCCTATCACATTCTCCTAACTGGATGCCCAGGAGTAGTTCTGCAGGAATTTGTGTATTGAATATTGGCTCAAAAAGAAAACGCTTTGAAGTCACAGGGAAATTTTCACTCACACGACCCCTTTGCTGTTCTGCCCAACCATTTTCCTTCAGGGTTGTCTGTGATGCGGATTATTTCAATTTGCTCTCCTTGCTTAAAGCTCAGTTCATTCTTTCCTCCTTTGACATCACAGCAAGCTTTTGCTTGATGGATGACTTGAATAGGACCTGTTAGCTGCAAAGAGTAAAAAAGAAAGATAGGCACAACAGGTTTCCTTATTATCCAAAACATCTCTAAGGAATGCAGTTTGAGAGACAGTAAGTCCACAACTTGCTAACCTGTCTCTATCCACTGGTCACATTTGAACTAGAAATAGAGGGTGAATGTCATTTTGGGTGAATGCTATTCTATAAGGAGGGCTTAAGGAAGAATTGGGGAGGTCAAGCAGGGCCCTCAAAGAATACGTAAATGTGTGCTTGGGCATATATGGTAGGGATATGTTGATCTTAGGAACTCTGCAACGTCAGCCCAGTAACTGCATAGCACCTAGGTACAACATTCCATGCTTTGTGTTTTATGAGGTATGCTCATGGTCTGTTTCATCTGATTTTCCCCTCACTTTTCATGTGTAGTTATTACGATGGTTTGCTGCAGGCCTGCAATGTTGAAGAGAAAGGTAGGTAGTGGTTGTTCTTGTGGGCAAAGCATTTTTTTCTTTTTAACCTGCCTGTCCATTAACATTGATTAGACTTTACCTGCTATAAACAAGGTAACATTTCAGAAATAGCTTTGTAAATCAAAAAATAGCACACAAATGTTATGTGAAGTTTTAAAATTAATAGCCTGAACTGTAGGGTAATTTCTTAACAGCTGGCTAATGCTCTAATTTAGATCATGAAACCCAAACTCTTAATTTCTAAATTCATATAGTTTCAACAGAATTTCTTGGATCTTTTGATATGTAAATATGCATTGTGACATCTGAAGGAGCTCTATTTTATTATATTGAATTTGTGATGCCATGAACTGTAAATATGCATTATTAATTATGTACCATTAAGAAAGAATGAAAACACCTTAAATTATGATCTGCCATGATATTAATGGGTCTCAGTTCTCATATTCATTTCATTTTTTTAACCTATTATCTATTAACATCACTTGGGAGGAATATAGCTTGTGAAGCGCTAGTCTTACAAACTTTTGCATTCTTATTTAGTGGCATAATTTCCAAACACTGGTTTTTTTTCTTACTACAAATATGAGTTGAATAAATAATGTAACACTAATTTCTCAAAAAAGTATGGAAATGCCTCATATAATTCCTTCAAGACTATAAACAATCTCTTCCTGAAAAATGTATAATGTAGAGTTTCATTTAAGAAATTAATTTTTCCCTTGAGAAATACAGATATTGGTAGAGATGCTGTCCATGTGAGTACAATGTTTTAATATTCATGCCATAACCATAATCTTGCTTGTGTATAGTAAGCTGTTTCAAAGTTTAATCCAACTGTATAATGGACACCGTGCCTTCTGTGTGTGATTTTAATTCTACAACAAACTTTCTAGAGAGGTATCCTTTCTCCTCACTGTACAGATTAAGATCTGAGGCTTAGAGAAGTAATAAGCCTGTATCATATGTAACTGGTATTTGCAGATGGAATCGGAATCCACATCTGTCTGACTCACTCTGTGCCACACATTCTCCCTACCATGCAGTTATAAACATGCTGGGAAGTTATACATAAATCAAAGTTTTATAATTCAAACCACATATTAAATTCTTCTGAGGAATGCCTTTTTAAAGGAACCATGATGTGACTCCTTTTCACAGTTAAGAATAGTGTTATAACTCCAGCAATCACTCTAAGTATGTCCGACACGCTAGACCTAGACCAGATGACCGTGTCATCCAAGACGGTGTAGCCAAGAGAACGCAGCCTGGACGTGCGGCATTTCCTGGTGGTGTCACACCAGTCAAACAATGACCTGACATCAAAGAAGAGAGCTCAGAAGTCCAGATAGACAAAGAAGACTGAGAAGCAGCAGGTATCAGGAGTCAGCATGTATACAGACTTAAAAGAAAGGTAAAAGAGCAGGTCCAGTCCAGAGACCAGTGATGAGAGTAGCTCATAGAAATCTTCTGAGACAGGTCTGGTTTATCCAGCAAACCCTTGTGTCCCCTGCCCCTCTGTTACATGCCACATGGATATCCAGGTATCTAAGTTCATCGTCTGACATGAAATGCATTATGGGAAGAGCCACGATGGATTGGAGTAGTGAGTGTTCATTCACTCAATCCACAAAAAATTTCCCTGGTGTCCACTGTACAATAAGTACCACATAGTCTTCGAATATTGTCATGTTACATTGTTTTAGTACAGGGATAAGGCAGCATATTGGACACAAAGTATTGCTATGAAGCTAGTTCTTGTTTAGAAATAATGATCACGTGATGATCACGTGATTCTCCGACTATGTAAGGTTTTATGAATGGTGCCTGTCTTTTGTGAAAGTTAGAAGAAGGTGCAATTCTAAAGCCCTTACTTTAAATTTCTTCTTTATTTCTTGTTCTTTCTTTTCTTTCTCTTTCTGTTCCTTTTTCTCCAGCTCTAATCTCCTCTTTTCCTCCTTTTCTCTCTTCTTCTCTCGTTCTTTGGATGCTTCTCTGTGAATAAAAGTCGATAGATAACTTTCTGCATCTGAGGCATTGGTGCATCAGGGCGCACTCCTCAGAGAGGTTTCCACCCTTAACAGAAGATAGAATCTGACATTATGGAGGAAGGTAAGAAGCCAAAGGTTGTGAAAATCCTGGGTATGTGAGATTGTTTATAAACCCAGTAGGAGGCACACAGTTGAGGATACCTTCCAAAGTCTCTGCTTCCCCTGACAACAGTGCCAGCAAGTGGAAGCCAATGTTTATAAGGGCTCATTCCCACTGGACTTTGGTATGAATAGAATTCATTTCCCTCTCTCTCTCTCTGTCACGTGCATGCAAACATAAACTTCAGTTAGAACTGGTTGAATAAATAGGGTGTAGAGGAAATCAAGACATCTGAGAACACTGCTGGATAAAAGAAGATAACATACTCATTTCCACTTTCACCTACTTTTCAAGAAATCCCTTGGTCCCGGGCTACCTAGAAAACCATCTCAGAGCTATTTTTAACATCTTTCCATTTTAACAGGCTAAAACTTTGGCATCTGGGTGCTGTGCTAAATTATTTCTCATAGCACCCCTGTGGGTGAACCACCACCCAGGCCAGTTCATCTGTCAAAGACACACTGAGAAGAAGAAGTGCAGAATCCTGTTTCTGGGTCCCTGCCCCTGATTTATCTCCTGGCTGCAGATCTCTGGCCTCTCACATGACAGCTTGTTAACAGAGTCCTTTATAGAATCCTTAGAAAACTATGCCAAGTGTTTGAACAAGTAAAGCTTCCCTAGTGGTGATGGGATGGTGTATACCCACTCCCCCTCATACAAAACATTATATTTATTGTAGAAGAAAAATATGGTAAAATGCAATTCATACATGTCTTCGTATGTTTCTCCTTCACTTTCTTGTTCCTGTCAAGAAAAACATTGATAATAATTAATTTTGATTATTAAAAAAATTACCATTCACATGTCATACTAATCAAATACTAATTAAAACACATATTTTTAAGCATATGTCCCACAATTATATGTAAGTTTGGCTTATTTCAAATGTGTTCTTTTTTTCCTCTTTGGAAATAGACTGGGAAAGCAAACACACAAAGGTTTCCTTTTTTATCTTGCTATATAATTCAGAAATGTAGCTAGACTTGAGATCATATTCATCACTACAACATAACAATGAGTCAGTATAATGATCTGTGTGTAATAGCTCAAGCATTTTTGATGAAATAAGATTATAAATGAAAGAATATCATCATTACTCATGAGAATTTTGGCTTATACTAATAGGAAGTGAGTCACAATAATCATTAAATATTCTAATTATAGCAACATAATAAGAAACGAAAAAAATCTGACCTCATCTAGATTTCCAGTACCTAAAAAATTAAAAAAATAAAAATTAATACATTTTAATAAGGAAGCATCTTAATATAGGATTATCGGACATAATATAACAATATTCAAAATGGTTCATAATCTAACATAATCCATGCTTTATAAAAGATGTGGAAGAATATGTGCTTTAGATATTTCCTATGGCTTTTTGATACTTGCAATTTAATCATAAAATTATTTCATTGGCTTTCATAAACTAATTAAAAAGCCAAAAAATAAATAAGACACTATTTAGTCCCTTTATGAAACGCATGTCCATTTAGTTCTATGAGTTTGTGTAGAATGAGCAATTTCAAACCCCTAATTATCAAAAGGTCACAGCTAGGGCTTGGCACCTGTAGCTCAGAGGTTAGGGGGCTGGCCACATACACTGGGGCTGGCGGGTTCGAACCCGGCCCAAGCCTGCTAAACAACAGTGATAACTGTAACAAAAAATAGCTGGGGATTGTGGCAGGTGCCTATAGTCCCAGCTACCTGGGAGGCTGAGGCAAGAGAATCGCTTAAGCCCAAGAGACTGAGGTTGCTGTGAGCTGTGACGCCACAGCAGTCTACTGAGGGTGACATAGTGAGACTCTATCTCAAAAAAAAAAAAAAAAGTCACAGCTAGTTGTTCCCAAGGATATACTTTCAGGTGTTAAACAAATGAAGTTATTTGGATTTAAAAAAAAAAAATTTGTGCGTAAGAGTTTAGTGTAATATCAACTAATTACTAGATACCAACACATAACCTAATATTAAGAGCAATAATGTAATATGAGGAGCAATAATAATAAAAACGATGTGCTGTTGGTTTAAGAACAGACTAACAGACCCATGGAATTGAGCAGGGAGTTCAGTGACATACACAAATTTACACATACACATACATAGAGTGCACATATAAACACACTCATACACACACATACACACATGCAGAGTGGTATAGTATACAGGGACTCTGTAATTTGGTGAGAAGAGGATGGATTATTTAGAGAAAACTGGCTCCATACATAGGCAAAATATCTGGATTTTGACCAACTTCATAAAAGGGGACTGCATAGAGATCAACGACCTAAATACAATACATTCAAATGACAAAGTTCACAGAAATGAAACATTAGGCATTTTTATTTCATAAGAACTTTTAAAAAACTTAGCATAAATTATAAAGAAAAAATTAGTAGTTGATTGTATCAAAATGTACTTATGTTTAATGAAGAATAGCATGGGCTAAGTTCATTGACAATGGACAGAATGGGAGAAGATATTTGCGATATTCGCAAGTGACATGGGATTTATATGTGGAATAGAAAGAAATTCCTGTAAGTCAACCAGAAAAAGATATGAACCCCAAGAAAAAGAATGGTCAAAAGATAAAAACCAGCAACTTATAAAAAAGGAAACCACAAAGACTAATGAACAAATGAGTGCTCAAACTCAAGAGTAAGTAAAGATATAAACATTAAACGGAGATATAATTTTATATATATATAGGAAAAAGGGGAAAGCTGAATAATGCAGTATGCTGGAGACGTGTTGGGATCTTTGTGCCTACTGATAAGAGTATAGACAGGTGCATCTCTTCTGGAGGGCCCTCTATCATGCCCAGTCATCATAAGCATTCTATCTCACAACACCAGCCATTTCACTGCTGGATCTTAAAGAAAGTCTCTGAGAGGCCACAGGGAGAGCAGTGCAATAAGGTGCACTGGGGATTTATTAGTGGTACCAGTGAGTCACAGACAAATAACATACAAATGTATACCATGGAGAGCTACGCAGTCGTTAACAACAGAGTAAATATACGTGTAGTGATATGGATGGCCCCCCAATCCACATTATGCTGATAAATATAATACTAAAAAGACTCCAGAGTAACCTACATTTACTTATGTAAATTAAGCATATGCATGTATTCCACAATATGCAAAGAATATGCACACACATACACATATTAAATAAATTACAATATTTGTCTATAGTAAGGGAGAAGAAGAGAGGAAGTGGTGATTAAAGGGAATAAACAAATAACACAAGAGAGGGGTCTTGCAATGAATTAACGATGACAATGACCCTTTCACAAGCCTATAAGAATGACCAACTCACTTCTGTACCTGAGGTAACAAATAAATAAACAATAATGTTTGCTCTTTACCATCAGTGTGCATTATACCATCTTGATTTTCTTCATTTACAGGGCTTCTGAAAACAAGAAAGAAGAAAAAGTGAAATTAGAACAAGCAGATTCTCACCTTATAATGAAAGAAAAAAAAGGATTCTTTTTGAATTTTTCTTTTCTCTTTAATATTTGCTTGGATTGAAAACTTCAGATATCGCTAGGGTAGGCTTATGCCTACGATCTTCAAATATCACTAGTGTATATTTATGCCGCTGCTGTGGCAAAAAATAGAGACGTGGGAAGCTTGAGGACAACCACGTCCATTCACAGTGGACACATAACCATTAACCCTTTGCTTAAAGAAAGTAATGTTTTCCATTACATTGGCAGTAAATCAATGATTCAATTCCAGGATTCTGAAAGCATTTGATTGGTTCTATGTTAGGTATACTAAAGAGAATTATTTCCAACCCCTACTCCTTCCTCTTTCCAGATGGTTTCCCCCTGGCTTTCCTTTCATCACTTTGTGGCTTGGACGTCAAGGTGCTTCATTCCAACGGCTCTTAACAGAGTAATCAATACCTGGGCCCCACTAATCCCCAATGATTTATATACCTGTTGGAATTTTTCACTCCTATTGTGAGGCTGATTAGCATAGCTGGAGAAACCTGCCAGTTTTACTGACTCCAGACATACAAATAATTGATATTCAATCTGAACCCCCTTCAATACTATTTTATTACCTGATTACTTTTTTTCTGGTCAGTCTTCTGGTGCATCATCCTTCTCAGTACCTACTAAAAATTTTCATTGCTTTCCTCAAATCTACTATTTCTTTCCTCTTGCCTATAATCAGATGACCTTATTTATTTTTTATTTCACTGATAAATCAGCAGTGAATGAAAATTCTCTTAAGAAAATACATTCCCTTAGGCCATGAACATATCTGTAATTATACCTGTCCTTACCTTCTGAAGTTCTTTTCTCCACCTGGTTCAGGATTTATTCTATCTAAACTCTTGGTAATTTTATTCATCAATTATCCTCTTTTGTCCACATGTCATCATATTTATATTCCTCTCATGTTTTCCCTTTCCATCCCTAAATATTTGTCTGCTCCCTCAGTCCAAGTTCCTCTCATCTATAAAGAACAAATGCTTCTCTTTACGTCCCGGAATCCCCCACATGCCCACAAAATAGTCCTCCTTTATCTGGCCAAGCTAGAAAAAGCTGTCTACACTGATGCTCCTTCCTCTCCTTCCACTCATTTTCTTCACCGACCACAATCTTCTATTGCCACTTCTTCACCGAAACTATTCTTAAACATAGTAGCGACCAAATCCACCAGACCCCTCCCAGACTGCACCTTATCTTGCTGTTTTGTGGCCCTTGACGAAACATCTTCTGGTCCACTTCTTGTCTCTCTGGCCACTATCCCATAATTTCCTTTGTGGGTTTGTTTTCTTTTGATTTTCTCTTCCAATGATGACGTTCCTTTGTGTTCTAGTCTTCACTTTCTTCTTTTTTCCCATTTCACAGTTGTCCCTGAATGGTTTTATATACCCCTATAGCTTCACATATTATTTAAATGTTGGTGACTTCCATGTTGAAATCTCTAGCCCAAGCCTCTCTTCTGAGTTTCATATATGTGTGTGTGTGCGCGTGCATGTGTGTATATATAGATGAGGTCTGACAATGAAGTTTGTGTACTCATCCTACAAAAAGCACCCCATACCTCATTGCTGAATATCACTATGGTTATCTTGAAAGTCTTCCCTTGGGAAACTATGCAGCAATACCTACACCTGGGTCATCCTTCAAAGCAATTTTGGAATTCTTTTTCTAGAATGACCATCAGAAATGCCTTCTGACAATTAAGTTTGTGAACTTGCCACCATGAGCTCACGTGGGCAGCACTGTAGAAACACCTCAGTAAGGTTTCATAACCTTGGTATATCAGTGTCATACAGCTGTGTTTGTGTTGACATGAGGTGGTGTCTTGCTGAGTGGCATTAATTACTGCTGTTGCATGTTTTTTGTGCCTTACAAAGACATCTCTAATGGCAAATCCAGAAAAAGAATTCCAAAATTGCTTTGAAGGGTGGACTAGGTACTGGCATCAGGGCATAGCTTTCCAAGGGGAGTACTTGGAAGGTGACCACAGCGATATTCAGCAATGATGCATGTTGCATTTTTTCTAGAATGAGTTCACAAGCTTCATTGTCTGATCTTGTATATATCTGAAACTATATATACACTATATACACATATACTTCATCTACATATATATACACATTATATATATGTATACAAACTATATACATCTATATATAATATATATGCAGACATACATTTTTACTTGGTTGTCCTACAGACAGTTCTGCATCAATATCTTAGAAACTGAGTTTTCCCCTGTCCACCTCAGCCTAAACCTGCGTTTCTGACTAGGTTTGTTATCTTGGTGAATGGTACTACAATTCACATATCCAGCCAAGCATCAGATCATCCTTGATTTCTCACTCTTCTTCAGCCCCACATAAAATTCATCAAGTTTTGGCAGCTCTCCACATTTAATGTCTCCTGCAATTCAATTCTCTCTTCCATCTCTCCCTCCTCCCCTGCTGGACAAGAGAGCTCTATTATCTCTCAAGTAGTCATCTGGCCAGTCTTCTAGTAATCAGAATTTCTATTCCTTTTCCCCACCCTGATAGCTCCTTCATCAACTTTTGTCAAAAATATAATTGTATCACTCTCATGTGCGATACCTAAACCAAATAAAAAATTAGTGAGTGACTTGAAGCCAAGAGATGCCAGTTGCAAAAGCAACTTCACAAGAAGAATGTGTGCTAGAAATATCTTCTCATCACGAAGATGATAAAAAAGGGTTCCGTGGATACATTTGTGGCTCAGGAAGAACTGCCGTGGACATATGTGTCTTACTCGCTACCTGAGATAGTAAACATGGTTAGTGAGCAACTATAAATCTAATAAACTCACTTTCCAAAAAAACAATTTAACTTACACATCCTTAGTTTTCTATTTAGGTAAGGGCAAAAGGCAGTTGATCAACTCATTAAATTGGTCATGACAATTGCCCTTAGTGAGTCTTTTTTGTCCTTGGAATTCAATACAGAACTGATGGAGTAAGTCAAACTCATGGTATAACAAAAAATAAAAAACAAAAAACCTCTTTGTGAAATAAGTTTTATAATAACTGGGATAATATATGTATGTTTAATATTTTAAGTATTTATAATATTTAAGAAAATAAATATTGTTACATTAGCAAATATTCTGTTAGATTTGTTACATCAATTTAAAATTTGTGGTTTAGACTTTTTAACATTTAGGTAAAAAGTAAGCATCTTGGGTATTGAGTGTCAGTGGCTGCTTACATCACAAAAGGAGAGTTAGGAGTACATTATGAGTATTCTCCATACTTCTTTTCAAAAAGACTGTCTTAGTTAGCAATACCACCAAGAAGGTATAAGTGTTCCCCTCACTCCATACTCACACCAGCTTCTGCAGCTTTGGGATCCTGCGATGTGGGTTATTCTCGCTGGATTCGCTGATATCTCAAGGCTCACACGAGAGAAAAATACAACCAAATTCGAGAAGAAAGGAGAGGAAGGAGTGAGGGGATTTTGTAAGTTTCCACTTATTGGGTCAAATACAGGGGTGTATGGCGTACTTCCTGGGTGAAGGACTCAACTACAACTCAGATTTTACCTCACAAATGCAAACAGTGTAACCTAATCATATGTACTCTCATGTTAATCAGAAAAAAGAGAGTACATTATGAGTTCCTAGTAGAAGAATGTACTATCACCTAAAAATAAATCTTACATAATAAAACAACCAAAAAGGGAAATTTGATCCAACCACCTCTGTCACCAATTACCAAGTTACAGAAAAATACAGAGAAGAGAAGAACAAATAAGCTATCTTGCAGAGAAGCAATCAGCAGAAGTTAGACTATGGATAACTATAATATGCACAAATAACTTGATTTCTTCCATATATACATTGCAGAGAATAAATAAAAGATAAGAAGGGTGAACTTATAGTTTAAAAGAGAATGACAAAACATATAAGTCAACAAATATGTGTATACTTGGGATTCTTATTAAAACAAACTTAAGAAACAAACAAACACACTTTAAGAGACAATTGGAAAATTGAACACTGACTTGATATTTTACATTAAAACAGAGTCTATTTTTTAGAGACCTCTATCAAAATACAGTGGGTGCCAAAAAATGCATACGTATTTTAATAAAGGAAAATACTATATTAAAATTGTAATCACATTTGATTTCTGGAATTATAAGAGATATAATATACAAGATAACAAAAGTTATCAGCATATATTGATTATTACAATTTTGATATAGTTTTCTTCCTTTCTTAACATGTGTATACATTTTTTCGCACCCTCTGTATCTGTGGATAAAATTATATAATGTTTGTTATTTCAAAATAATATAAGAGGGAAATGATTGAAGGTATAGGTAAAACAAGATTGGCTAAGCGTTTATAATTGTTGAATTTGGTGAAAGGAACATGGAAGCTTATAATACTATTTCCTTTGCTTTTTATATGCTTAAATTGGTTTTAATAATAAATACACTTTTTTTTTTTTGAGACAGTGTCTCACTAAGCTGCCCTATGTAGAGTGCCCTCCGTAGAGTGCCATGGCGTCACAGCTCACAGCAATCTCGAAGTCTTGGGTTTAAGTGATTCTCTTGCCTCAGCCTCCCACTATAAATACATTTCTTAAAAAGCACAAGCAAAACATAATTGGAAATGTTGTTGGGATATTTAAGAGAATTGGATGTGGTTTGATTTAATCGATTTATAAGAACCATTTAAGTTCTTGGGAGGGTTTTATTTAGTGGGCTCATTAAATTGTTCAGTCAGGTATTTCTAATGCTTAAAAGTGAAACTCAATGTATTAAATGTATACAGGCAATGTAAAACATCTAAGGAAGTTTAATTAAGTGAATTTGTAAATAGAACTAAATTTATAAAATATAAATTTCATAAATTGATTTTAAAGAATTTAATCTGAGCCATTTGAGTACTACAATCATTAATCAAAGGTGGCTGAAGATAATTTTTATTTAAAGAAAAATTACTAGGTATCCAAGTGTGGTGGCTCAGCCCTTTAGCAGGTCAAGGCTGGAGAATTACTTGGAGCCGTGAGTTTGAGACCAACCTAGAAAACACAGTAAACTCCTGCCTCTATATTTAAAAAAAAAAATTACATGGGCATGGTGGCACATGCCTGTCGTCCTAGCTACTCAATACTTGGAGGAGACTGAGGCAGAAAGCTAGCATGAGCCCAGGAGTTCAAGGCAGCAACGAGCTATGATTACACCGCTGCATTTCAGCCTGAGAAACAGAGCAAGATCCTTATCTCTAAAAAATAAATAAATAAAAATACTAATGTTTTAATAGAATAACAAGTTAAACAATGTAAATTTAAGTACTTATATTAGGTCTTTGCATTATAAATGTTAATAAATTGAATATTAACTAAAAAGATGCAAATATTTTAGATATCAAAATACACTGACATTGTGCAAATAAAATCTATAGCCCTTTCCATGGCATGCAAGGTTCTTATGAGCAGCTCTGACTTTTATTGCTGTATTTCTCATATTGCCTTTTCTCATAGCATCTTCTTCTGACCTATTAATACTGAACTTGCATACTCCCTGAACACTTGTTCAGGTTTCTTGTTTCTCCATGTTTAACCTGTAATAATTTTCCCTTCTCCTTATCCCCTGCTTATGGTCCTCCTATTCTTTAAGCCTCTCCTTAAACTCTCCCTCCTCCATGAAGTTGTTCTAGATTTCCTTGAGCCCACTCACTGCTACTACTATATGTCATTCTCCTCTCTATCCATCAACAGTGATTATTCTGTATTACAGATCTCTTCTCTCACTACCTGGCCATAAACCCCTTAAGGAAATTTAATTTCCTAGCTAATTTATTGTGATTGTCACTTTTACAAAGCTATTAGAATCATTCTTGTCAAGATAAACCTTTAATTTTTCATTTGAGGAATTAATGATTTCCCAGTAATATCAAGAGATTAAACTAACTTTTATTACTAAAGTGAATTGTTATTATTTGTGAAAAGGACTTTAAATTGAAAAGATTCCTGGACTTAAATAGTCCACTTCTTTAAAACACCTAGATGAGGCTGTTGGTACTTAAAGAGAGGAGTCTGACAACCTCCTCATTTGCGGAAAATTAATAAATTTCTCTTTCTTTCTTCTCAAAACAAAACAAAAAAGCAAAAACAACCTGGATGAGTAACAGATACTTGTAAAATGAAGTGTATTTGTGTAGCACGTTCATGTGTGCCTGCATATTTATGTAAACCATTTATTACTTGTAGACAAGGTTTGCATGCACACATTTATTTGTGGACTTGACATTACAGCGTATGAATCTTAATGCTATTTTATAGGCCTGAATTCATAATACATATAACAAGAACATATTAAATAAGTAAGAAACAGTGATCACAACAACGAGAGTGAAGAATAAAAGGAAAAGAGATGAAGAAGAGAAATAGGTACAGAAGCCATAAAAAATTCAGATCAAATTGTCAGCAATTGCTCAGAGTGTTCCAGAGGCACCAAGAAGTAACAGAAAAAAAAAAAAAATGGAACCAGTCACAGCCCAATCATAGAAAACTAAGCAGAGGGAGTAGGTGAAGGAGAAGAAAAGAAGCTTACGAGTTATGGTAAAAAGTCTACTCAAAAGGCCTTTCATCATTGATTTTCATTTTTATGCTATAGCATGTGGAATTAAATAGAAAAAGTAAAGTTAATTTAATATTGTGGCTGCCATTTTTAGAAAGCTATTTAGAGCTCTATTCCTGATGTTTAAAGATGTAAGGCTTTCGACCGTTATACTTTGTTGGTTATTTGTGAATTTTTTTTTTTTTTGAGACAGAGTTTCACTATGTCACCCTTGGTAGAGTGCTGTCGTGTCACAGCTCATGGCAACCTCAAACTCTTGGGCTTAAGCGATTCTCTTACCTCAGCTTCCCAAGTCACTGGGACTACAGGCGCTCGCCAACATGCCTAGCTATTTTTTTCTTGCAGTTGTCATTGTTGTTTACCAGGCCTGGGCCTCGGTTCAAACCTGCCTGACTCTGTGTATGTGGCTGGTGTCCTAGCTGCTGAGATACAGGTGCCAAGCCAGCTTAATCATGTATTTAGTTTTAATTATCAGAAAATTTTGTGTTTGTTTGCTTTTGTATTTAAAAAGAATAAGGACATATAAAACTTTGTTCTATACCTGCTCTTACCGAGAATAAAATCCCATGGCCTTTTCTCTGGAGCATGTCCTATACTTAACCCCTGAGGTATTTTGCAACTATGAATGACTTAAGCCAATGCTTTCCAAATGGAGTGAGGTAAGACTCTCTGGCAATGGAATTCAACAGATATAGCAAGTTTCAAGTCCAGAAAATTTTGAGAATTTCTAATAAATAAAAAGGCTATCATGGTGAATGCATATTTTTCCTCTAGCCTACAGCCAAAGCCCCTCACATACACAGAAAGAAAAAACCAAACAACAACAAAACACCACTAAAGCCTCAAACTCGTTAAACAGACTATGAACTACCTCAGGATAAGAGTTGTTTAAGTTTTCCTTTTCTAACCTTAGTCACTTCCCAGTATTTATTATTTCTTGTTACCTCACTTTTCCTGTCACATTACTATTAATAACCATGTAATTTGTCTTGTGTGCCAAAATACTCAACCATAAATGGTTCTGTTTTTATGTGAAGAATTAGTTATGATGTTAAATAAATAATTATAAAAAATGATACTAAGATATGTGTTGAAGATGCTAATTTGATAATAATGATAAATTATAATTACAAAATATACTCTTTGACCCATTTCAATTCCTCTTCAAATGTCTGAGTAAAATAGCAGAAAATAATAAATTAATTTCTGACCACTAGGTGGAGAAACAATACAATTTAATATACAGTATAAATTTGGCCTCAAGTTATCAAGTTATTTCTGATTTCTGGTTCTTGTCTGTCTTCCATCTTTTGCACTCTTAAGACAGTCTAACCTAAATGATATAATTGCAAGTTACTTCTGGGAACAGCTTTAGAAGTAGGCAGAAAAGCCTATAGACGATAAAGTTGACTCTATCTTCTGGAATTCCTTCCCTGATCCTGATTAGAGACTCCATTCCACACCCTAGGGAGAACTGTAAACCTTATCAGTCTTTTTTTGAAACACAGTCTCACTCAGTTGCCCTGGGTAGAGTGCTGTCGCGTCATAGCTCACAGCAACTTCAAACTCTTGGGCTCAAGTGATCCTCTTGCCTCAGCCTCCCAAGTAGCTGAGACTACAGATGCCCACTACAACGCCCAGCTTATTTTAGAGACAGGGGTCTGGCTCTTGTTCAGGCTGGTCTCAAACTCCTGTGCTCAAGTAATCCACCCACCTTGGCCTCCCCAAGTGTTAGGATTACAGGTGTGAGCCACGGTGCCTGGCCCCTTATCAGTCTTTACTTCAGTTACTTTGGGAAGCCAACGCCTAGCAGGAGCACTAGTTCTTAGTCACCCTAGTTCTTGGTTCCTGGAATTCTCCTGTCTCCACCTTTATCATTCTTTCCTCTTTGCTGCGTCTTTTCCAACAGCATATACATATGCTATCATTTCCATCTTAAAATAATTCTCTTGATTCCATTTCTTTCACCAGGTCCTGCCCCATTTCTTGGCTTTTCTTTTCTCCTTGAAGGAAGGGATTGTCTATACTTGCTCTTTCTAGCTCCTCTCTTTGAATTAAAGCTGTTTTCCGGGCTTGCACCCCTATAACCCCTGGTACTTCATCCATAATGCCACCGTGGCTGCCATTTTTTTGACATTCACTTGCATTGACAAAGTTGCTCACTGCTTCCTCTGAACGCGCTTTCAGGACACTTCCTTTTGGCTATTCCTTTTATTAGCCTTTGTCCCTTCTCCTCCCAGGCCTCATAGAGCTATAGCGCCCCTGGCTTTGGTTCTCTATCTACCCTTGATCATCTCAATCAGTCTCATGACATTAAACCTAGACTATGTTCCTATGTCTCTCAAATCTTACATTTTAACCCAGAACTCTCTCCTAGACTCTTCACTTATCTCCAATTGCTTCCTCAACATTTCCACTTGGATGCTGTAAAAACATCTCAAATTTGGTATAGTCTCCTGATCTTCCCCACCTCTAAAACTTGCTCAACTTTGTTAAACAAAATCTAGGAGGTTTTAGACTAAACTCCTGCACTGGGACCTACAGATCAGACTAAAATCAAAATGGAGTTGCTCTTGTTCATCAATTGAAACTGAGTTGTTATCCGACTTTCTGGAGAAATCAGGAGAGAGAGCTTAATTTACCAAACAGGCCAGTTTCAATCTTTGATCATGATAATGAAGTTCCCTGTAGTTTAATCTTCACAACAAGAAGTGGTCTAAAGCAACCTGATGTTGACCAAACAATGATCTTTCTATTTTTCTGTTTCTACCTCCCTGCCTGACAGAAAAGTGACTTGGAAATAACCCATTTTCCAAACCAAACCCATTTGGTTTTTGCTCCTTGTTTCTGCTTTTTTACCGTTGTTCTTTTTCTGCTTTTAAAACCAAACTCCTCTACTCTATTCAATATTCTATCTAATGGAACGAAGTGTTACCCTGTTCTAGAATCACAAATAGAGCCAATGAAAATCTTTAAACTAAATTTGTTGTCATTTTGTCTCTTGACACCCTCAGCCTCCCTGTGATGATCCTTCACTGATGCAAGGAAGCTTCATCCTTACAGCTATTTAGGCCAAAAACCTTGAAGGCCTTTATTGGCGATCTTCATTTTCTTTCATATCTTAAATCCAAATTCTTTTGTCTCTGCCTTGAAAATCCATCCAGAATATGGACGCTTCTCACTGCCTCCGTGGCTACCATCCTGGTTAGAGCCACCTCCTTGTACCTGCAGGTTGGCAGAGGGAGTGCCTAGGGAACTATGTGGGAGTGCTTAGGGAACCATTCACGTGTGCTTTTTGAGGAGTAGTGGTGTGATGAAATATAGAAACATCTGTATCTTTCATAATTCTACTTAAAGACTACCCCTTAAACTCTCCTTCATGTGAAATATAAGCTTTTGAACCTGAATATCGAGACCCAATTTGGTTTCATTTCCTCTATGCATTTCTACTCTACTTGGGGGAAATTTTCTAACATAGATATTTCTTCATTCTGGAATTTACTTGCTGTCTCTGATGGGAGCTTCAAAGTCTTTTACTATACACCACGTTTTCCATTTTTTTTTTTTTAAAGGGTAGCATATATCATGGGCATTAATATCTCTAAATTGGCATTCATAAACATAAATGCCAGGAAGGGTATGTGGTTAATATAAATGTACGAAGCAGGCCATATATAAGAAGGCAGCCGCTCAATTGCTCTAACACCTTTTAATTCCCATCTTTAAACTCCCAAGAGAGGATAATAAGGTGAAAAGCAGTGGTGGCTACACGTGAAAAATGTGGTTTAAATCCCTGTTCTAAATTATAATCACTAAGCGTATAAGGGAAGCTGCCACTCTAATAATGTTATTAATAGCTTCTGTTATATCAATTATGGATATTAAGTACTTTTATTGTGGAGAACATCAATCTGGTAAGAAAACTGAGGTTAAAGAAAACAAAATTGTTCTAAATAAATCAGAGACTACTCATTTGTGGTAAAAGAGAACCAGGTAAAGACATTTTCTAGATAAAGAAAGGGAAGATTTAGTTTGTCTTTCCATAAAGATCTATGCTTGCCATTGTCTGAATATATTTCTTGTTTTTTTCTTTTTGCAGTTTATTTTTTTTTGGCCAGGGCTGGGTTTGAACCCGCCACCCTCGGCATATAGGGCTGGCACCCTACTCCTTTGAGCCACAGGTGCTGCCTGAATATCTCTCTTTAAAATGACATTTTATTCCATTCCAATCTTCCACTTGGTTTTTCCTCAAGGAATCTGTGCATAGCACCTCATACAATTCTGACATTTCTAAAAAATGCTATCTAAGAAAATTTAACAACAGTAGGCTTCAGTAAAAGTGTCTGAGGTCTTTAACCCTCAGCCAAAAATTCTGAAGGATAAGAGAATGGAGGCTATTTAGCATATGAATTTTTTTTTTTTTTTTTGAGAGGCAGAGTCTCACTTTATTGCCTTAGGTAGAGTGCCGTGGCGTCACACAGCTCACAGCAACCTCCAACTCCTAGGCTTAGGCGATTCTCTTGCCTCAGCCTCCTGAGTAGTGGGACTACAGGCGCCCACCACAACGCTCAGCTATTTTTTTGTTGTAGTTTGGCTGGGGCTGGGTTCAAACCCGCCACCTTCAGTATATGGGGCCATCACCCTACTCACTGAGCCACAGGTTGACCGCCCTAGCTTAGTAGTTTAAAGCAAATGTTTACTTTGGATTCAGACTGACACACTTTGAAATTGCTACCCTACACTACTGTGTGATGTTGGTGGAGTTACTTGGCCTCTTTACTGAGGTAGATTTCCATTTCCCCATCTGTGAAATGATGAGATTGTCCACTTGATAAGTTTGTAGAGAGTATATATTTAAACTTTCTAGCACATCATAGGCAGTTAGTAAAATGTGGTGTGGTGGTGGTGGTGGTGGTGGTGATGGTGACAATTGCCATGGTGTGGGTGGTGCTGATGGTAGAGGAGATGGGTGTGGGGAGCTGACCTCAAGAAAGCTTCACGACTTTTAAAAAGACTGTGGAAATTTTCTCCACATGAACTTCTAAGGGGATACCCAACGTAAAATAGATTAACAAGAATTTTTCAGACTTACAGGGATTCCAAAGATATAAGAACTGCCGGCTTAGCCAGCCCCTCTGGCTGCCAGCTGCCCACGTTTATGGACCCTCAGCACTCAGCCAAACATAGTTGAAAAGTCTATGGCAAGAGATCGGCAAGGAAATGGCAAGATCATCTTTTGCTTACTTTAGGTCAAGTGGAGGTTTAATGTTTCTGGGAGGTAGGCTTGGGGCCGGTGGTTGTGTTGGGTGAGATGCTGGCAAGGGTGGTTGGGTGACCGGATGGGATGATGGAGGCGGCGGCAGAGAAGTTGTTGAGTAAGACGTGTGGTCTTTGCTGGTACCTAAGAAGCAAAGCAAACAATACCATGAATTGACACAAATCCTCAAAATATAAAGAATTGGCTATTCCAAGTATGTAGAATTGATCTTGAATATAAAAAGGTAAGTAATGCATCTCTTTAAGTAACACTTTAAAGAATCTAATATTTTAAGTATTATGGCACATGGCATTTTATACATTCCATTTCTTGAAATAAATAAATTCTTTGAGATTAATTCCTACTATTAAAAACAAGTATTCTTACTCTTCTAAGCTTTTGTAAGCTTTACTTTTAGTATCGTGGATTTTGTGAACAAGCCTACATACCTATATCAACATAGTGATTTTATAAATGTAGATTAATTTTTATCAGACTTACTGTTTTAGACCAAAGAGGTTTACTTTTTGTGTCTGTGCTCATAGATAACACTTTTTTTTAATGACCTCTTTGAATTTGTAAGTTATATTTTGTTCACGGTATGATTTAAAAATTTTCCATTGAAACAGATTAGACAATTGCATAAGTCAATCACATACATTATAGAAAATTACAACATAGAGATGAACAAAATTAAATATCAGTTAAACATAATTCCATCACACAGCCATAACTACTGAGCTGCACATATTTTAGAACATTTTGGTTCAAATACATGCTATTAGGAGAGAGGAACAAAATGAGACCATTTTGCTATTTTGCTACCAGCTTTTAATTTTTTCTCAATATTTATTAATGTCTTTATAGGTTAATACGAGTACATTCAATTTTTAGTAACTGCACAGTTTTTCTTTACATAGCTACCATGAATTATAAAAACCTAGAGCCCTAAAATTAGATATTTATGTTATTTCTTTCCTTAAAGTTTTTCCTTAGGATAAATTTCCATAAGTAGAAATTCTGGGTCAAATGTAATTTCTTAAAGTATTTGAAACAAAATATCAACTATTTTCCAAAAAGGTATCACTGACAACTTCATCATCTAATATATGAGAGTGCCCAAGTTCATATCTCTGTCAACATTGTTTTAAATCTTTGCCAATATTATGTAGAAAATTCTTCATTCTGTTTTAATTTTATTTTCATCAAGATAATACATGCTCAGGAATTAGCAAGAATGGTAGTGTCAAATAACACATGACAACTACAGTCAAAACTGGCTCCACGAACACGTTTCCACCACCCCCTGTGTTTTTTATAATCGCCTCTCTTAACTAACTACTTGGCCTAGTTGTTTCCCAGAAATGATGGATGTTCTGCAAGATGAAGGAGTTGAGATTCTGAAGGCCCCAGAGCAGATCTCCTGACACCAGGACTCAACATCCGCCACTACCTTCACCAAGGCACCTGCCCCTCCTTAAAGAGACTATGGTCTCCTTTAATCAGAGAGACAGCTTTGAGGCAGCTTTTCCTGTTCTCCTGACAGACACTTGTATTAAAAGATTATCTTTCTGGGTGGTACCTGTGGCTCAGTGAGTAGGGTGCCAGCCCCATATACCTAGGGTGGTGAATTCAAACCCGGCCCCGGCCAAACTGCAACAAAAAATACCCAGGTGTTGTGGCGAGCGCCTGTAGTCCCAGCTACCTAGGAGGCTGAGGCAAGAGAATTGCTTAAGCCCAAGAGTTGTAGATTGCTGTGAGTTGCAATGCCGTGGCACTCTATCAAGGGTGGAAAAAGTAAGACTCTGTCTCAAAAAAAAAAAAAAATTATCTTTCTTCCTTGGGAATCCTTTTTGTCTCCATAATTGTATCTTTGTGCTATGAGCAACTGGACCTAGACTGAACCCTCTTGCAGTTTTGGGTGGGGGGTTGTTCTGTTTTGTTTTGCTTTGTTTGAGACAGAGCAAACACTCCATTACTCTGGCTAGAGTGTAGAGGCATTAGCACAGCCCACTGCAACCTCCTGGGCTCCAGCGATCCTCTTACCTCGGCCTCCCAAGTAGCTGGCACTACAGGCATGTGCCAATACACCCGGCTAATTTTTCTATTTTTTGTAGAGATAGGGTCTCACCTTGTCATTGGTTAGGATGTTCTCAAACTCCTCACCTCAGACAATCCTCCTGCCTCAGGCTTCCAGAGCGCTAGGATTACAGATGTGAGCCTCTGCACCTGGCCTTTCCTTGCAGTTTTGACAAAACAACAACAATAAAGCCTTCTCCCCAATGGAAGTAATTTCAACATTGTCGATATTTTTATTTACTGTCTTATTCCTCTTACTATATGTGTATGGCTACTGCCTGACTCATAATTTGTAAAAAAAATTATTGACTTTCTATGTGATGGAAGTGAATTTTTGTACTTTTTTCCCTTTTCCTTCCAATATAGCCTGATCTTCACTATTTTGGGTAGGTGAGAAATTCTACCACTGAACACCCATGCTGATCTTCACGATTTTGATGAAATCTACATTTATTGTTTTCATTATCATGACTATGTAAACATAGTTCTTTGCTGTGTATACACTGGCTGGGCACAATGGCTCACACCTGTAATCTTAGCACTCTGGAGGTTGAGGCAGGTGGATCACTTGAGCTCCAGAGTTCAAGACCAGTCTGAACAAGAGTGAGACCCCGTCTCTACTAAAAATAGAAAAACTAGCCAAGTGTGGTGGTGCACACTTACAGTAAAGTTACTTGAAAGGCTGAGGCAGGAGGATAGCTTGAGCCTACATGTTTAAAGTTACTATGAGCTATGATGATGCCACGGCACTCTGCACAGGGTGATAAAGTGGGACTCTGACTCAAAGAATAAATGAAAGTAGGGTGTAATTATTACATTTACTTTTCCAATTGATTTCTTGTTTTCCCGGTATTAATAATTGTCTCATTTGATTATTTGAAGAGTTTTCTTTCAAATTCTTTCTTCTCACAATTTTTTTTTTTTTTTGAGATAGAGCCTCAAGCTGTCACCCTGGATAGAGTGCTGTGGCATCACAGCTCACAGCAACCTCCAATTCCTGGACTCAAGCGAGTCTCTTGCCTCCACCTCCCAAGTAGCTGGGACTACAGGCGTCTGCCACAACGCCCAGCCATTTTTTGGTTGCAGCCGTCATTGTTGTTTGGCGGGCTGGGCTGGATTCGAACCCGCCAGCTCAGGTGTACATGGCTGGTGCCTTAGCCCATTGAGCCACGGGTGCCGAGCCTCTTCTCACAATTTTAATAAGTCTATAAATTGCCTTAATTTTTCTTTCTTTCTTTTTTTTTTTTTTTGCTGTTTTTTGGCCAGGGCTGGGCTTGAACCTGCCACCCCTGCTATATGGGGCCAGTGCCTCACTCCTTGAGCCACGGGTGCCACCTTAATTTATTATTTTTATCAAATTAAACCTGTTAGATAAGTTCTCAGTTCCAATATATTATCTCTGTCTCTTGCTATAAGCTGAAATGGTTGCTTGTAGGGTCTGCCATACAGCTCTCTTCTTGGGATTTCTCTTTGCCAGCATCATGGCTTTGATATACCAAGAGAATATAGAGGGACAAAGCATACAAACTCTGAAGCCTGAATGCTTGAATTTAAATCCTCGCTCCATTACTTACATGCTGGTTGCCTTGGGTAAGTCACTTTCTGCTTTCACCCAGATAATGGAGATAAAAATAGTGCCACCTCACAGGGTTGTGGTAAGGACTTATGACTTAACATATACACTTAGGACCATGCCTGGCCTCTAGTAAGTTTAATGTTTTATTTTCTACTCAATAAATACAGTAGAACCTCTGTAAGTTGACCACCCAAGGGATGTAACAAACTGGTCAACATACAGAGGTGGTCAACATAAGGAACTAGGCCTGCTGTACTGATATATTCATGCAGGGCTTGTCCAGTCTATGCAAATTAGGTCAACTTGAGGAGGTGGTCACTCCTCAAGGCATTTCAATGCCTACTAAATGTCAAACTCAGTTCTCAGCATTAAGAACACAACAAAGATGAAAAAGACAAAAGTTTCTGCTCTTCTGGATGTAGGGAGATATATAACATCTAAATGAATAAAAGTTAAATACATACAAAATTGTGGTGAGAATGTGGAAAGACCCTACAATTGTGTACAACTGGCATCTCTTTCCAACGTTGCATCCAGTGATCTCACTGTGGTAGACTGAACTTGGATGTGGTGGCTGTATTCACCTTATGGGAATGGGCAAACACTATAAATTTGGTCTTGATTCATTGTTCTGTTGATTATTAAGGTTGAGAAAGTGATTATTAATAATGCAGATTAAACTTAAAAATGTACGTTTTCAGTAGTCCTTACATTGTGAATAGTATAAAAAATGAGAAGACATTTTTCTAATTTTTGACAATGAACAGCAAAGTAGTCACTTACGTCATTGACATATCAATCAAGTTTTGACATGTATCCTCATTGTCTCACATTTGCTTACTTGCTGATGTAAACAAAAATACCAATGTTTAGGTTGGAGCTATACTGATCTGTCAATTGCAATGGTAATTGGCTACAGATACAAGAATTTGGCAAAAATCAACAATTGCTGTCAGGGATATTGTTTATTTTACCTTGATTTTAATATTATATACAATATATCCTTTATATAAAAATTCACTACATGACTTGACGCTTGCAGTTCAGCAGCTAAGGTGCCAGCCACATACACTGGAGCTGGTGGGTTCAAATCCAGCCCAGGCCTGCCAAACCACAATGACAACTGCAACCAAAAAATAGCCGAGTGTTGTGGCTGGCACCTGTAGTCCCAGCTACTTGGAAGGCTGAGGCAAGAGAACTGCTTAAGCCCAAGAGTGTAAGGTTGCTGTGAGCTGTGATGCCACGGCACTGTACCAAGGGCGACAAAGTGAGACTCTTTCTCAACAAAAAGAAATTCATTACATGGGTGTGTATGTACACACACACACACACACAGAGTATTTCTTGGAGAACTGATGGCTAAACATCTACCAGCATACCACTCTGGTCCCTAAATCATTCTCAGGCTCTATTAGCTAAGTTGTAAGTAGAATTTCTTGTCTCTGTATTTTCCTCTTTAGCTATGATTCTCTTCCCCTCTGTCATTTCTGTAGTTACTTTCTGATTTTATATATTATGCTTTGGAATTAGGCATGTTGCCTAGTTTTCCTGAATATGGAGTTTTGTATTTCTTTTTTTCCTTATATAGGGTGATTTATTGAGAGGAAAAGAGAATATCTTAAAAAATATTTCATTTTAATTTTACATGTCTTTGAACACTAAGGAAATAATTTTTTCATGTTATAACCATTTGCTTTTAGATTACATTATCTGTTCAAATACTTTGCCTATTTTCAAAATAGTATTTGCTTTTTCTTATTGGCTTATAAAATCTTATTATTAAGGATACTAATCTTGTTGGCCCTTACGAGGACAAACTGAACATAACTTGGCTGCTTTGGCTCCTGCTTTTGCCTGTCCATACATTACAAAAAAACAAACATGACTTAAAAAATGTATCTTTAAATCCTTTGAAGAAAACGTAACAGTTTACTGTAAATGTCCTTAAGGGGGGGAAATTCCAAAGTTTTACATGGCATATGACACAAAATATTATCTGATTCCTTGTAGATATTCTTCCCTCTTGCCCAGGCTTCTTACTTTGGGCAATCGCTCACAAGCTCACCGTCTCTCTCCATGCTCTCTCCCAGCCACCTGTGCTCCTCTTCTTCTTAGAATTTTATAAATTGTCCCAATCCTGCAGTCCCCATTGGTGACCCTCCCTGTCAGGGGCAATCCTCACAAGAATAGCCCATCTTCTCTTTTACAGTTATTTCTGAGGGGTTGGAGTAGAGGGAATTGGTTTCTTATAAATCTAGTAAATAAATTCCAATTTGAAACATTTATGGTAGAAATGCTTTGTCTTGTTCGTGCTTATCACAAGCAAAATTGAAATGTTTTAATTTATAGGACTTAGCACTTTTTCTCTAATCCAATTAATTGATGTTTTTATATGTAATTTCTGACAGTAAAGCCATGTTTAGGAATGCCCTTTTCCCTCTGAGAACAGATAATTTTTTTTTTTTTGAGACAGAGTTTCACTATGTTGCCCTCAGTAGAGTGCTGTGGCGTCACAGCTCACAGAAACCTCAAATGGGCTTAAGCAATTCTCTTGCCTCAGCCTCCCAAGTAGCTGGGATTACATGCATCTGCCACAATGCCTGGTTATTTTTTTTATTGCAGTTGTTATTGTTGTTTAGCTGGCCCAGGCTGGTTTCGAACCCACCAGTCTGTGTGTATGTGGCTGGTGCCCTACTCCCTGAGCTACAGGTGCCGCCTGGAACAGATAATTATTAACATTGTATTTCCTCCTATTTCTCTATGGCTTTTTTTTCTTTTAGCATATAATGCTTTAAAACTATTGGTAATTTATTTTGGATTTTGGTCTGAGACAGAAATTTCATTTTATAATTTTTGTTTTTGTTATTATTTTTCCTAAATCATTAACCAAATGTCCTGGTACCATTTGTTGAATAAGCTATTACTTTCTGATTTGAAATGCCTGTTTTATTTTGGAATAAATGTTAAAGATTCTAGCAAATTTGACAGGAGAAAATGGCATTTTGTATTTTATTTTATTTATTTTTTTAGAGAGAGAGTCTCACTATGTCACCCAGGCTGGAATGCAGTATTATAATCATAGTTTACTGCAGCTTCAAACACCTAGGCTTAAAGCAACCATAGATTTTGCGCCTGCCTTTGCCTTCTGAGTAGCTGGGACTACTGGTGTACACCATGGCATCTAGCTCATCTTGTTATTTTAATTTACAAATAATACAGTTTGGTAGATTTGCAAGTTACTTAAAAGCTGTACCCAAGAGGATGAAGCTCTATGGACCTTAAGAAATCACTGTCCAAATAGAAGCAAAAATTTTTTGTTAGCCATTGTTTGACGTATCTTCTTATGGAGAAGATCGTGGCAAGTAGGAGGCATTACCACATGAAAGGTTCTAAAGGTGACAAGAAAGGTTCTGAGGTGACAAGTTATAGACATGGTTTGCAGAAAGCTGACAGTGAACTGGAGCCTACTTTGAATTGGAGACACTGAAAATCCACTTACCCCAAGCCAGGTAGGGTTCTACCTTTAAATGGGCCTGTGAGACTTTCTGAGGCAGGGTTTGGGGGAACCCTGCTGTTCTGCTCACCAGCCATCTATCCTCCTTTCCTTGATTATAATAACTTGAGGAACCCAGAAAGGGGTGTGCCTGCTTTCCTGATCTTGGAACTGGAAAGGGTTCCTCCTTGAGTTCCTGGCAGCCATCTTGCCATCACCAAGGCAGGGCTTGCCTGAGAGTGCAACAAAACCAGAGGAAAGCAGGGTGAGAGATGGATGGGGACTGGTTGGATTTTAAATAAAAATTCCCTTTGGATTCAAAGATAATTTGAAAGATTTAATGAGGCATTAAGTGAATTGTTTACATATTGTTTTGCCATTTTCACCTGTCAAATTTACTAGAATCTTTGACGTTTATTCCAAAATAAAACAGGCATTTCAAATTGTCCTTGATGAGGATTGTTCTTCCTCATCAAGCTTGGGAGAACATACTCTAGTTTTCATATGGAATGGTAGGTAGCAGTCAAACATGTTGCTTTGCAAACTCTATGTTTGCTTTCAGATAGTGCGAGGAATACATTTGCATGTATTCAAATAATTCTAACAAAAAGCATCTAAGTTTTTCTGGGAAAAAACCTGTTAGACTTATCTAAAGGTAATATTGACTCTGAAATCTCAATCTGGACTTTATGAAGTAAACTAAAATACAATTAGTAGTATTGAAATTATAAAAAGTGAAAATATGTTTTTTTTCTGATAGAAGGGGATGGATATTGAACTATAGTACAATGAGCAAAAAAAGCAGTAAATAGAAACATTAAGTTTCTAGAAGTCATGATTATTAAATAACATTAATTAACCACTTAATTTTTGTAAAGTATCATATGCCCTAGTCATTTTACATATGTAATTTTATTTATTCTTGGTAACAACTTTATGGGGGTATATGTTATTATCTAGTTTCCATTTGATAGTTAAGGAAACTACCCAAGTTTGGGGAGTTAGTGAGCAACAGACCAGGGATTCAAACTCATTCAGCCTTTGAACTCTAGACTTTTCTTTCTAATGTCTATGTCCCTTCTGCTACATTCTGCCTCTTCTCAAGGTAATAAAATGAAAATTATTGATAAGTTCAAATAAACACATTAGCAAACTTTCCCTTGATTTGGACGTAATTTCCCCTTTTTTGATTTGTACCTTTCTTTTTAGTGTGATTTCATGAATGTTTTCAGTTTAATGTAAGACAGAACTGGCTGTAGAGATTGCAAAATTCACATATACAGGTGTTTGGGATTCCAAAGTTAGATGCATCTAAATATGAAGTTGGAAACCAGGTAGAAGGAATATAGACATTCAAGAGATAGTGGAAAATGGGCTCCCAAAGCTGGGTGATCATTGTGAGCTGACTGGAAAAATAACCCCTCAAGAATTGGAATTGGAGAATTTGGAATAAAGTCATAAAAGGACTTAGAAGATATGAAATAAGGGGAAAGAACAAGTTTAGACATTAGTTGACATAAACAATTAGGGATAAAGAAATTTGGAGAGATAACACCTAAAACTCTGATCTACCTATGGATCTCAGCCCCCAGAACTCAGGAGAAATTGCTGAGGTGGTCTATGATTTGAACATACTGGAACTTAAAAGACCACTTGGAATTCCTTCCTTGGAGAAGATAGGAATGTGCAAGGATAAGGACCCCTGAAGCACTAGGCATAACTGGTTCAGCAACTGTGGGCTAATAGGTGAATCTGTAACCTATTGCCCATTCTCATTCTTGGACTAAGTTACTATGTTCTGAGTATATTAACAGGAGAGCAAGGCTTTGAGAAGGAGATAATGGGCATTTTGCTAAAAATCAAGTGAAAGTGACTAATGGCAAAATTGAGACTTGACCATATCTGTATTAGGAAACAGTTTATACGAGTTACAGAAAATTAATGGGGAGGGTTGGGAATAAGGAGAGGAACTGAGAAATTTCCTAGAACATGAAAACAACTCTCAAGAATCTAGGACGTTGACAACCCCAATTCATACTCTTCATCTTGTTTAATTTTGGAAGTTCAGAAGAGACCTTGCAGAAGTCACATGCCCTTGCTTGCCTGGATGGGTGGAACACCAGGGCCATTTTACCTGGAGAAAATGACTAGGAGAGGTCCTCCATGAACCAGTGGGTGTGCAGAAGTTATCTGGCCCTACCCTGAAGAGTGCCTTCATGTTCACTGAAATAAAGGCTACCTAAAGTGGTGATATTTTTTTTCAGGATCTAAAAGTCTATAAATGAAAAAAAAAAATTGAGGGAAAGGAAGAATGAATAAGGAGAGAAGAGGTGCGGATGAGTAGAATAGAAACCATGAGGGTGCTATACTCATAGGAGAAGAAAATTATGTTATTTCACAAATTTTCCAATTTAGATCTTTTTTGCCAACCAAAAATACTGATTCTAGATATTGCCACAATACTCTTATAATGCAAAGATCTATGAGTACTCAGGAAATCTACCACACTGATTCTGATATTTATAACTTCTGACTAAGAAGGTTCCTATAGTTTTCATGATCCAAGCAGTCTAAGGAACAAGAGACTAGGCTCTCAATTTCCTTCCTAATCTATGGATCACTTTACAAAACCAAAGATATTACAACTTATTGCTACTAAGTGCCACAAAATCCTGAGCCTAGACCAGGCATTGCTAATGTTGGTTTTGTTGAGATGTCTTAGAATTAGAATAGGCATCAGAAAACTTCGAGTTTTGCCATTAGTTCCATCACCAAAGAGCTATTTGTCTTTGGAAAATCAATTAATCTCCATATAATTTAGTTTCTCCATCTGTCAAATGGGAATAATAGGATCTCAACTATTTCACTGGGCTTTCAGGATTGAATGAGCTAACATGTGTGAAAGGATCTTTAAAATTCTGAACTATTATGTAAGTATAAAAGATGATTACTCAAAGCTGAGGAGTGCCAAAAATAGAAATATTTATAAATTACCCTGAGTTAATAAATTTGGAAGTCATTTGTGAAAGCTCATCATTTATTTGGGAATTATTAAGTATGTGCCTCAGAATTTAGCCATTGAACTGGCAACTTGGCATGTAGACTTATTTTCTCTGGACCTGGTAGGTGCTTAGCATTGCCCATCAAATGGGAAGACAACTCCAGCAACCATATGGCACTTTTGGAGTCGGGACTGAACTCTGTACTGAGTAATTTGTGAAAACAATCTAGGTAGACACTTAATGGAATCTCTTAGAATTGCATGACCATGCACATTCACTTATACCTGACTAAACAAAAGCTTTTGCAGGACTGAGTCTTAGTGAGATCTTAATGCATGGACCACAATGGTTGTTTCTAACCTTCCCACTTTCCCAGACTCTATCCTTGCCTTCCTCATTCACTTGACCTTTATAAAGAACATGGAGAACACGTCCCCTGACCATCCTCTTGCCCTTGGTTCTAACTTAAAATCTTATATCTTGCTCTCTCTTATTTCCTTTGCCCCCAGTGCTCTGGAGAAATGTTGTCCTGCCGGTGCAAACTGGACTTCTTGCTATTCTCTGTTAATAACTCCTTTACTTGCATCAAGCAAGAAATAAGGAGGCAGACTTACTATGTGGCCTGGACTCTGTATTTTATCTTTTAAGATGCATTTTCTGTTTTAAACATGATCAGATTTCCTTTACTCTAAAGAAACACAATGTTCTTTCTTACTCTTATTCCCTACTCTAGCTACCAGCTGATTTTGATCTTCCCCTTCATGGCTAGACTTCTTGGAACAAAAGTCTACATTTGCCATTTCTATATCTTTATTGTGCTTGAGTGGGGTCACGGAAGAGTGAAGAATGAAAAGCTTGGGTTTGAATTCAGATTCCACCACTTTAAGGTTGACCTTCCATTTGGTATTACTCAGTATGAGGACTTGCATAACTTGCTTGACTTCTCCAAGTCTTCATTTTCCTATCTGTAAGATGGTCACATGCACTCATCTTGCCAAAATACCTGACATGTTGTAGATTTTAATAAACTGTCCTATTCATTCTTCTAGCTACTACTTCATCTGGCTGTACCATTGATACACTATGGTATACCCAACTCAACTGCAGAAAGCCAAACCAAAAACCAAACAAAAAACTCTCATTCTCCAAATTAATCATGCCTAAGCCTGGTTCTGTTAGAAAATCTTAGAATGGATTAAGAATAAAGAAGTTTAACTTTAAATCCCTAAATCCATGCCACTAGGTACCCTGAACAACCATATACTATTTCTAAACATACCGAAAATAATTTCTAGCATGAAAATCTGAGCAGTTGGTAAAAGGCACACTTGTGCTTTCAGACCCGGTTTTGACTACTAACCCCACTAAACACTAGCTGTAGGTCATAGAGTAATTTATTTTGATTCTCTGCATTTTATGTTCTCTGCCCATTTATACGGGGCTACTGACTCCTAACTAGGAGGGTGGCTATAAGAATTCAAAAGAATATGTGGACCTTCTCAGTACACAGTTAGCATTTAGTGCTACTTATCATTTATCCTAGAACCTGACACTATTGTGCTCTCTATAGGGTAGGCCCTAGATCAGCAAGTCTCAACCTGTGGGTTGTGACCCCTTTGGGGATCAGATGACCCTTTCACAGGGGTTGCCTAAGACCATTGGAAAACATATTTTTGCACACATGAAGTAACAACAAAACTAATTTTGTGGTTGGGGGTCAACACAACCCGTATTAAAGGGTCATGGCGTTAGGAAGGTTGAGGACCACTGCTCTAGATAAACCTCTAGGACACATTTGTGTCCATTTGTGAAGAGAAACTGGGTAATACTTCAGTAATTTTTACAAAAAGTTTTCTAAACTGCCGCTTGTGCCTGAAACAACGTGCTAATTGCCACACCTATTGGTTGAAAGCAAGCTTGTGAAAAGGCACCACTCTTTGGAAGTGTGATGTGGTTGTATTGCCATTCCTGGGTGTTCACACCATGAAGTCTAGTGCATCTCAGAGAGATGGTCATTTGATGACCCCAGACCACTGTTTTATGGTTTCTTAGGCTATTTTCATTTTCTTTAAAATTGCCATAAATTACTCTTTTATTTTATTCCTAGCTAAACAGTGAACTTTGGAGGGCAGGTCTACACCATCCGTGTATGGTGTGCCCTACAACACTACATTTGTTGTACACAGATAGGCATTTAATGTCTTACTAATTTGAATTTTCTATTTACTTTTCTTTTCCTTTACTTGAATAAATAAATATGTGCACAGTAAACATTTAAGAAGCTACAAAGGAATGCTTAAAAGGCAATTTCATATTGTAGACCCCCATCTCCTAGTTCCCAGTCTCAAAGACAGAAACTCTTATGTATTTTTCAAAATATATTCTATATTTTTTGGCGGTACATAAATGGCTCCATGGTACATGCATGGAGAATACAACTCCAAGATATTTATACATTCACAGTTGTGAAACTAGCCTTTATAAAGCAATTTTAGAACAGACATATCACCCAGAAGTAAACCTCCATATCTATTAGCAACTATTTCCTATACCCCTCCCATCTGGCCTCTGCCTCAGGGAGTTACTAATTTACTTAAAGTCTTCACAGATTATTCTATTCTGGACATTTCATAGTAACAGAATCATTCATACAACACGTGGCTCTTTGTGACTAGTTTCTGTTTTTACAGTTCAATCACAGTGGATATTAGTACTATGTTCTGTTTTATGGCTGAATTATATTCCATTGTACAGATATATCACATTTATCCATTCATCAGTTGATGGACATGTAAATTGTATCCACGTTTTATCTGTTATAAAGACTGCTGCTAGGAACATTCACATTCAGGTCTTTTTGCGGACCTGCCATTTCTCTGGAGCATGTGGCAATAGTGGAATTGCTAGGTTTGTTTACATTGAACCTTCTGTGGAACTCTAGTTATTCATTTTTTTTTATATTTTAGACAATTGCAATTATAAAACTCTTCTTGTATTTTTGTCTTTATCTGTAGAATAAATTCTCAGAAAGTGGAATTGTTATGTTAAAAAAATGGAGCATTAAAACATTTTGGTAAATAATGCCATTTAGTGAGGTTTTCACATATCCTCTAGCACAGGAGGATAATAAATATTTTATTATAACCTTTCTAATGTGCATTTTCCTACTTTTGTGGTCTTTCTTAATTCTGACACACGTAGGTAAAAAATGATAAATTATATCAGACTTTAATTTGCATTTTTATAGATTAGGCTATGTATCTTTTCATACGTTTATAAGACATGGTATCTGTGTGAGTGTGTCTCCTTTATAAAAAATATTGGAAGTACAGCATCATATGTTTAGTTAAATACCTGAAAAATGAACATTATCTTTTTTATGACTGGTGTTTCATTTACTATAGAATGCCATTTACAATATAGGCATATAAGTAAATATTGCTATGTATCTTACAGTTAGAAATTTTCAGAAGATTCTCAGTAGCATTCAAGGGTAAGGATTTGAAATGTCTGGGTCACAGACATTTTATGGATTTTTTCCTTGACCTAATTGAAAGTCATCTGTTCTTATCTTCAAAGGATTTGTAAACTACAGTGGTTGGGGAATTTTGAAAACCAATTTAGTTGAAAACAAAGCACTGTAACTACATTAGCATGAAAGCTTTTGCTTTGAAAGCAAGCTACCAAGAAAATGTTGGCCAGCTTAGAATGGTCCATCAACATGGAAAGAAAAGTAATATTGAAACATCAGTGCTTATACAGATAATCATAGCAGAAATGAGGACGGAGGGGAAGAGGTAGAGATTAAAACAAAGCTGGGGATCAATGAGAGAAAATAAGTGAAGAAAGGCTTTGATCATTATCTTCAACTCCCCCCTCATAGGCCCAATTTTTACATTCAACATCTCTGAATTTCTTTTTAATTCTTAAAAATTTACTTCTCCAATAACTTTGTTGGTTATTTAATTATATGTAATAATGGAATGTAAGTTGTTTTGTAAGTGATTTTATTTATTTTCAATTCATAAACTAACTTGAAATTCAAATTAGGCGGTTATTTGACAGGAGATTCCTGACTTTGGGGTATTTTCTTTTTTCTTTCTTTTCTTTCTTTTTCTCTCTTTCTTTCTTTCAAATGTTAAGTATTCCTTTTAAAAAGAATACAATTAGAATATCAGAAAAGTTGTCTGTCAGCTGCCCATCGATTCCAGGTTCATCCTTCCTGCTCTAAGAAAGAACATATTTGGTACAAGAAAATAACTGATCTTTTTTCCTTAAATGCTAAGAACTGTTTTAAAAGTGTAACTTATATAAGAAAAAAGAAAGTACTAGAACTCAAATTTTAGAAACATCTCAGTTCAAGTGTTTTATTTGTTGAAGGAAGAGTGAACGTTTTGGGTAAATCAACATCCTTTGAAAATACTTTTAAAATAAAACCAGAAATATAACATCTATGAGCAGAGAAGAAATAAATATAGATGCTGCAGAGATAACATCACAGCCTCAGGGAGAGGGGCAAATAAAAGATAATTACAGCAAAAGCTTCAAACTCAACTGTCTATGGGAGCCAGCTAGAAACGTGCATTGATCCTCTGGGCTGGGAGTGTGTGACTGAACCAGAAATTAATGCCGTCTCCATGAGGTTGCTGCCATGGAGCTTCAGTCCACTGTAAATATATGAAGAATAAGTCTGGATTGTTCTATGAAATCCTCCAATTTTTGAATTATCTGGAACCAGGAAACAAAACGAAATCAAACAAAAAACTCTGAACGCCCAATAAAGCACATTTTGCACTATCCTAATTTGTAGATAGACACCTTTTTTAAGTCATGAGAGAGAAAACCTCTTAAACAAAAGGTTTTATTAAGAGAAGTTGCCTGACTGGTGGTTCATCCAGGAAACCAGTTTTGTTTTGTTTTTTTATCCTGCTAAAACTTTGAGGTTTTCAAAGAGGTGAATTAGACCATCAGACCAGGCAGAAATGCACTGGGGGAAAGCACCAGAATTGTCAGCAAAGAAGACAGAGAGTCTGCGTGGTGCCTGGAAGGAACAGTTGTTCTTGGCAAGACTCAAAGGGAGACGGAGTGCCACCACCTGTCAGACGCACAACTACGTGCGTCTCTTGACCCAGGAGATGGGTCAAGAGAAGACATTCAGCTCAATTACATCCTGGCTACTTCTGTGATGACGATGACTATGGCTGTCATTGCTATTTTTGGAAGATAATCTATACAGAAGGTAGGAGCAACCCTCAGTGAAAAGATTGCACAGAAATGTAAGAAAACATCAAGTGCTGGAGAAGAGAAAGATGCAGAAGAGAAAATAGAAAAGCCGGAGAGGGGCAGTGGGGTGTAGCCATGGAGCTCTTACTAGAGGAATGACCTGGCTTCTGTTTTCTCTCTACTTTAAAAAAGGCCAAAATAAGTATTTTTAATTACACAAACATATGAATTATCACTGGTAAAAATTTTACAACACAGTTAAAGCAGAATTTCACATGACCTCTCACTCCTCCTTGACCTCCCCTTCCCCAGACGACCCTTGTTTATCTTTGCAGAATCTTTTCTGTGAGTTTATTTACCTTTATGTATATGTATGCAAACATGTAGTATCTGATTAAAAACCTAACTAGCTCTGTGTGCTGAACATTGTATTGTTTTTATTGGCTTATCTCGGTCTTTGTTACTGTGCCAGAGTATTCTGTGATAGGGATATTCCAGGTTTGTTTAATTTTTCCCCCTTGGCTATTTACAGTATTGCATTGAGCATCCATTCACATGTTTCTGTGTGGAAATGTGGGAGTAGTGTTCTAGAACGAATGTGTAATATCCAAAAATAGAATTGCTCTGTGCCAAGTGTCTTCCCAGCGCTCTGGGTCCCCAGTAATAACTGTTAGTGTGGCATACCTGCAGCGAAACTTACAACATCAAAACAGGGTTTTTATTCTAAAACAGAATAAAACTGTTCAGTGAAAAAAGTGAAATTGCTGGCTCGGCGCCTGTGGCTCAACGGGCTAAGGCGCCAGGCACGTGCACCTGAGTTGGCGGGTTTGAATCCAGCCCGGGCCCACCAAACAACAATGACGGCTACAACCAAAAAATGGCAGGGCATTGTGGCAGGCACCTGTGGTCCCAGCTACTTGGGAGGCGGAGGCAGGAGACTTGCTTGAGCCCAGGAATTGGAGGTTGCTGTGAGCTGTGATGCTACAGCACTCTATCCAGGGTGACAGCTTGAGGCTCTGTCTCAAAAAAAAAAAAAAAAAAAAAAGTGAAATTGCTGAAGGCTTTGGATATTTTATATTCCTATCGCATCTTTCAAATTGTCCTCCAGTGAGGCTTCAACAATGTAGACTGAGGGCTTGTCTACTGCCCTCTCTACAACTGAATATATGTAATCATTTTTTAATTTACCAACACAATCACTTAATACTTTTTTTTTTTTTGAGATGGGATCTATCACCCAGATTAGAGTGCAGTGGTCTGATCCTAGCTCACTGAATCTCAGATTTGGGGGTTCAAGTGATCCTCTTGCCTTTGCCTCCCGTAGCTGGGACAGATGCACATGCTACCACGCCATTTAGAGACATAGTCTTGTTCTTGCTCAGGCGGGTCTCAAACTCCTGACCTCAAGTGATCCTCCTGCCTTGGCCTCAATCCTTTATTGCCATTAGTTTATTCTGAAGAATGAGAAAAATTCTACTTTACAATAATGTGATAATTATACTAATTAATAACAGTGCCCATCATAAGCTAACAAAAAGCACTTCATAAATGATTCCCTTCCCTTTTTTTAGTGAAGAAAAATTTAACCAAGCTATAGGTGTATTCATATACTTTAGTGCTAATAAAATTTGGCAATTAGTAGTCTGTGTTTAACTGTCAAGTAAAGTTTTAAAAAATTTTTTGCCCTGTATTTATATTCTATTTTTAAATAAGGTAGCATAATCAGGACTATTTCTCTTGAGTTCAGCCTTGCCATATTATTATATCTTGTGCTGTAACTTAATTTTCCTACTACCGTTCCTTATTTTTCTTTTTTAAGTACTGTGAAATCCTTGTGACCATGTTTGGGTTTCACTTGCTCTTTTTTTATTAGCCTGAGGCAAATAAAGGTGTACTTTAATGACAATTAATGTAAATATATGCTTCCACTAATTTTTTTTTTTTAGATTTTCACTGGAATGAAACATAATTTAAAAATCTATGTAGTAAACTTGAGGATCTTTGAGAATGTCCAAAGACTTCAGATTTACATAAACTGCCCTAATTGCCTACTGTTCAGGCAGGTTTATTAATTGCACTTAAAGACATTTCGATTTCATTTACCTCATTAACATAATTTTCTTAATGATTCTAACATCTAATGTCAAAGAATGCCAATTTGTACCATTTCTAACTTTAATTCTTTAATCTTGTCACTATAAAGTCAAATTAAAATCATACAGTCACATTTACTATATTGACAAAACACATTATTAATTAATATTTAATAATCATTTATATTCCTTCCTTCTTTTAAAAAATTTCCTCCATCCAAAATGTAAGAATTTCCTATTAACACCACAGTTGAAATACATTCTAAATTCATCTACTTCTTTGCCCTCTTCTTCACTACATTGGTCTGAACTTTTATCATCTCTTCCTTGGACTATGACTCTTATTTGCCTACAATTTATGGTGTATATAGCAGAGAGAAGTCCTGAAATGCAAACCAGATCACAATACTCCTCTTCATGATGGCTTCATCGGCAATGGCTTCCTGTTCCAAATTACAAACTATAACCTCTAGAATCTGTGGCATGTGGTCAGTACCTAAGTTTCAGCCTCATGCTGAATCAACCTCCTTCATGTAGGTATTCCTGCCTACCCAAGGTCTTTCTGTCTCTCCAACCATGTCAAGCTTGTTCTTGCCTAAGGAATTTGTATTAGCTGTTGTCTGCCTTGAATCTCCTCTCCCACATCATTGTACAGTTAAACCCTCTCACTTTACTAGATTGCTTAAAAGAATTAAAAAAAATAAGTTTGAGATAGCATTTATCTGAATTCTTCTACTGTAGTATAAGATAGTTGCTCTTAAAGGGTAGACTCAGGACCAGCAGCAGCAGCATCACCTGAGACCTTTTTAGAAATGAAAAATCTTAGGCCATATCCCAGATGTACTGAGTTAGAAACTCTGGGTCTAGGACTCAGGAATTTGTGTTTTAATAAGCTCTCTTAGGTAAGTCTGATGTGCACCAAAGTTTGAGAACCACTCTATTGAATAAATGGTGGGTATACCTTGCCTTATTCACATTGTCTTATTTAAAGTTCAACATAAAAATGTAGCAGATGTGAAGAGTCCAGTAAGGTCAAGGAGTCATTGCACTACTGAAGTGTGCACCTCACTGTCTGAAATGTACCAGTATCACCACCTCTTTTTTTTCCAGTTTTGAAGCACAATTTGTTTAATTTTTTTTTTTTTTTGAGACAGTCTAACTCTGTTGCCTGGGTGGGTAGAGTGCTGTGAGATCATCATAACTCATAGCAACCTCAAACTCTTGGCCTCGAGAGGTCCTCCTGCTTCAGCCTCCCAAGTAGCTGGGACTACAGGTGTGCACCACCACTCTCAGCTAGTTTTTCTATTTTTAGGAGGGATAGGAACTCACCGTTTCTCAGGCTGGTCTCAACTCCTGAGCCCACCTGCCTCAGCCTCCCAGAGTACTAGGATTAGAAGTGTGAGCCACCATGCTGGCCTAACAATTTGTTTAATCTTGACCCTCAATAACATCACAACTTGTTTAATTTGAACCCTTAATAATATAACAACTGCCAGCTGACATTTTCTGTTGGTTCTTCACTCTCTGAGAGTTCCTTCTGGTCAAGAGTCAAAGGATAATTAAACCAACCATAGTTGAAGTAAGAGAACCTGCAGATTAAGAGGTGGGAGAAGAATGGTAGTGCCACAGCACTACCTCTTCCATTACTGATGAATGAGGAAGTGACTAACAGGTGAAGGTGATGAAGGCAACCGAGAAAATCAGAAGATGACTTCAGGAGACAGATGGCGGATTGAAAGGAAGACGGAGTGGTCAGGAGCAGTCTTTAATGCACTCTTTATGCAATATTCTCCACCAGCTTTCTATGTAGAAAGTGAACAGAACCAGGCACAGTAGATTCATCAAGGGGTAGAATCTATTTCCAACCACTTATACCCTATGCCACTTACGGAACAAGTGACCAAGGCAATTAGAAGCTCTGTTCCTAGAGACAGAACCATCAATTTCTAGGACTCAAACATCTGAAGAGTTTACTGTTCCAGTGCTTTTCACATAGTTTGGCATAAACAGACCTGTTAATTCTTTATGAAGCTATCTTCCTGCTTCTGCATAGAACTTTAAAGCACAGAATGAATCATTTAGACTTGTGGTGGCGTGGTGTCCAACCTTTTTTTCTTTTCTGCTGCACATTGGAACAATAAGGGTCATCTTGGGACACATTAAATACACAAACACTAACAAAAGCTGATGAGCAAAAAAAAAAAGGTCCTTGCATGCCTTTTGCGATAGTGGATACCACAGATAAGCACAACAGGCCTTAAATAATCTCTGCTTGAGGGAGGCACCTGTGGCTCAGCAAGTAGAGTGCCAGCCCCTTATACCGAGGGTGGTGGGTTCATACCCCGCCCTGGCTGAACTGCACAACAAAAACTAGCCGGGTGTTGTGGTAGGCACCTATAGTCCCAGCTACTCGGGAGGCTGAGGCAAGAGAATCACCTGAGCCCAAAAGCTGGAGGGTGCTGTGAGCTGTGTGACGCCACGGCACTCTACCGAGGGAAATAAAATAAGACTGTCTATACAAAAAATAAATAAATAAATAAAAATAATCTCTGCTTGAGGTCTACGGACTGCAGTTGGATGTCTCTGATGGAGTATTTAGGGATAATCCTTAAAAACACTCTGTTTTTTTTATTTTTTTTTATTTTTTATCAAAGATGAGAAGTATAAGGTCCAGATAAGTTTAACAATTCACCCAAGGACACAAAGCTTAAAATCATGAGATTTAGGACAATCTTATATTCCTTATTCAAATCTGAAGTTTTTTCTTCCTATCCTGACAAGAAAGCAAAAATAGCTCATCTCTTTCTTTTTTGCTAGTATGACTGGAAACTTTAAAAAGATAAAAGCTAGGGGTGGCGCCTTCAGCTCAGTGAGTAGGGTGCCGGCCCCATATGCTGGAGGTGGTGGGTTCAAACCGGGCCTGGCCAAAAAAACTGCAAAATAAATAAATAAATAAATAAATGAATGAATAAACACTAAACATCTTCCTATTGTGTTTTCAGTATTTCAATAATGAAATAACTGAAAAAGTACATACTACTCTCTAGGATAAAAGAAGCAGTCAAGAAGAAACCAGGAAAAATGCAAAATCAACAACTAATTGACTTAAGGGCAAGCAAGCAGGCAGAACTCTTTTCCCACACAGAGACAGATTGTCCAGCTTTTCTTGTGTGAAGAGGAATAAACTTCTGCTTTCTCCAAAGTTACAACTCTATGTGTTTCTTTGCTCATACCTTATGTGCAGGGTCTTGGAGGTCAGCAAGGTTGATAATCACCTTTTGCAAAGGGGGAAAATTATTGGTAGTCAAATCCTTAAGCTGGAGAAGGGAGAGGGTGCGATGGGAAGAGAGAGCAGAACAGAGATTCACCCAGGCACATGCTACTGCGGCTGTTCAGCCTCCTTCATGGAGAATCAAAGAAAATCCCAAAGAAGGTGCCCAGTTGTGTGAGCAGGTGATATGACAACAGAAACCAGGATATGTATCTATTTGACAGGCCTTGGAGAAGAGCTGGTTGATGACCCTGATATAAGTGGTGAGCAGCGCTGAACAGAGTTGATACCATGATGAGATGAGAATGACTTGTGAGTGAGCTGGAGTTTGTGGGTGCCCAGGGGTTGTAACTAGCTGGGGGCTTCTTTTTACTCCACTGGGAAAAACGTCTTCCTTCTTCTGGAGAATAGAAAAGTGACGGAAGAGGCTGTGAAAGAATAAGGAAGCAGAATGCATTCAACTATTTTCATGCCTTTTACATGCAGGCTTCCTGCCTTGTAGGATGTTTCTAAGGGGTTTTAAGCTGCAGGATCCCAGGCTCCTAACTACCCAGTACTCCCCTTGCTCACTCCTTAAAGAATGCTGGGCAGAAAGGAATCTCAGAGCTCATCTGGTTGCTGGTGGCTCCAAATGGGGGTAGGGGGTAGGGAATTGTGTGGGTGTGGGGCAAAGGGTTGTTTTTGGTTGTTGCAATAGTGTGTAGGCTGTTGAGAGCTACTGACTTCTTAGTGGCTTGAGATTGGGGGTCTAAAATGCTTGTGGTGGATAGTAGAGTTCTGACCAATGAGGAATGAGGTACCAGATGCCAGCAACATTCCAGAACGCTGAATTCCGACCACTCATTTTGTAAAGGACATCTAGAGTGTGAAGCGCTCGAAGGCAGGTGCAGAGCTCAGATCAGCTCTCTGAGCACAGCATTGCTTTGGCAGTAGCTCGTTCTGCTGCCCCGCAGCAGCCTCTTCCCATTTGTTATCTTGTCTTCAGAAAATCCCAAGTCATTTTCATATCCTCCGAAGGATAGCATGTTTAGAAAGGCACAGTGCTGCCGCTATAATCAACATCATTCACAAAAGCAAATCTATAAAGTGTAACCGAACGCAGGACAATCTGCAACGTTGCACGATTGTATGATTAGTCTCCATTTGGTACTGAGTGTCATGAGTGGCTGGCTGCACCTTAAAAGTGCCAATCTTTAGGAAGACAAATGCTGTTTCTCTCTCAAAACAGTCATCAATTGCAGGGAAGGGAACAAAGATTGGGACATAAAGAGTTTTCCAGAAATGAGGCCTGATGTTAAAAGTAAAGTAAAAATAGCAATACGACTTCCTGATTTTCTGATTCAAACTATTTCATGTGGTAGTCATTTAGACTGGTTTCCCAAGCCTGTTTTAATTCAGATAGTGTAGGCAGCTAACAGAAATGCATCGATAAAACCACATCTAGGTTTCACCTTGACAGGCAGCAGCAAAAACAAAAGAAAAGAGGCCATCCTAACTTCCAAAGGCTGGGTGGTTAGCAATTTCAGTTGGGCATTATGCACCCATGGGAAGATGGCAGTTATCCTCATCCTTATACATATTGTATTTCTGACTTTGCAAGGTATGGACTATCTCAGGAACTTTTGTCCTGCAAAAATAGAATACAACTTTTGGCTAGTTGTCATTATTTCCAGACATTCAGGGCCCATACTTAACTATCTCATCAGCACCCTGAATTTAGTGACATTGCACAGTCGCCCTGTAGACTGGGAGTCAGACGCCTCCCTGGTTTCCTGAGGATCCTGGCTAACCTCCAAAGATTACTATTCTGCTGCCTTCCAATTTTTGTGCCCCTGCCACTTAGATCCCTAATTCCTTGGGGGAACTAACCACCTACCTATTTCTTTAGATTCACAGATCTCTAGCGCTAGAAGAGAAGGGTGGGCTCATTCAACCCTCTTGTTTTTCAAATGAGAAAGTGGTTAAAGAAGTTACTTGTCTAAGATCTCTCAAAGCTGACAGAATTGGCTCCCAAACAGAAGCCTAATTACATTGTCCAAGTTAATAATGCAGGCTGTAGAAAATTGGATTTTCTACAATTTACAGTGCTTAAACTGCTCCTGGGAATTAGGGAAGCATTTAGACTGGAAAATTATTTTTCCCACTGAGTTTTTGCAATTTTCCAATTGATTTACTTCAAACTTGTGAGCCTCAAATTTTATGTATAAAAGGGCACCAATAAAATCTACAACACTCTCCACTGCTTTTCACTCGTCCTTGAAGGCGTGTCTGTATGCGAGCGTGCTTTATGAGATAAGGCGTCTTGCAGCTCCTGCTTTGAACAACAAAGTTGCCAAAACTGTTAGAAGCTGCAAGAATACCCACTTCCTACTTTACCGGTGACATATTTTTGCAAAGCTGTTTTCACTCAGCTTCCCCATGTAAAGCAAATTAAGATTTAGAACAATGACTTTAAAGTTCCTTTTCACAATGCTTCTTTTTCTTCAGTGAATTTGCATTGTAAATATTACCTGTCACTGTATGTATCTCAAGCAGCATTTCCTCCAAAATTCATTCCTTGGGAACATTGATCCTACTGAGATGTTTGGAGAGCGAAAAACATGTGGTCAAATGTGATTTGGAAATTGCCGCAAACTACATCCTCATTTGGGTATTCGCAGTGCGCTGGTGTCTCAAAGACCTTAGAGCAGTGGTTCTCAACCTTCCTAATGCCATGACCCTTTCATACAGTTCCTCATATTGTGGTGACCCCCCAACCATAAAATTATTTTTGATGCTACTTCATAAATGTAATTTTACCACTGTTATGAATCATAATGTAAATATCTGATATACAGGATGTATTTAGATGACCCCTGTGAAAGGGTCGTTTAACCCCCAATGGGGTTGCCACCCACAGGTTGAGAACTGCTGCTTAGAGTAAACAACTATTTTAACTTCGTTTAACCCAGGGCTTCTTGAATATATTTGTTTATTTTTTATTTATTTTTAATTTTTATAAATCAAAATTGTGTACATTGTGCAATCATGGGGCACAATGTGCTAACTTCATATACAATCTGAAATATTTTCATCGAACTGTTAAACATAGCCTTACATTACTGGGACCTGACCAAACTAAAAAGCTTCTGCACTGCTAAGAACACAGTAAGTGTAGCAGGCAGACAGCCCTCAGAATGGCAGAAAATATTTGCAGGTTATGCCTCAGACAAAGGTTTAATAACCAGAATACACAGAGAACTTCAACGTATTAGCAACAAAAGGACAAGTGATCCCATCTCAGGGTGGGCAAAGGACTTGAAGAGAAACTTTTCTAAAGAAGACAGACGCATGGCCTACAGACACATGAAAAAATGCTCACCATCCTTAATCATCAGAGAAATGCAAATCAAAACTACTTTTGAGATATCATCTAACCCCAGTAAGATTAGCCCACATAACAAAATCCCAAAACCAGAGATGCTGGCGTAGATGTGGAAAAAAGGGAACACTTACACATTGCTGGTAGGAATGCAAACCTGAATATATTTGAATCACTTTTCGTCTGTAATGTTTATGAGCATCATGCAGAACTCTGATTGGCCAACTATGCTGGGATAACAAGTAACACTTGGTAGTCCCGTGTGCCTTATGGTGTTCCGAGCACTTTAGAAGGATGATTGCTTTTTTTTTTTTTTTGTAGAGACAGAGTCTCACTTTATCGCCCTGGGTAGAGTGCCGTGGCGTCACACTGCTCACAGCAACCTCCAGCTCTTGGGCTTAAGCGATTCTCTTGCCTCAGCCTCCCTAGTAGCTGGGACT